>VWYK01002905.1:11077-15760 GCA_013399775.1 Semnornis frantzii | reverse complement strand
TTTTTTTTTTTTTTTTTTTTAAACCAACGCCTCTAAAACATATCTGTTCGTTCCTTGCTGAATTGCAGAAGGAAATGGTTAATGTTTGCATATGTTGCTAAACAAGATAAGATGCACCTGCAGCGTGAATTCCCCTCTTGGTCATGAATGCAGTCTGCACCTTTGCAAACTAATCTGTTTAATCAAATATTAAGTTTTATTCAAATTCCAAAAGAAACAGACAGCGAATTGTTTTCCTGCACGGTCTTCCTTTGTCATGCATCCTCTTTGCATCTCAAGAAAAATAGCCTTGTTCAGTCCCAAAACATTTGCATAGATCAAAACTGGAGCACAACAGTAGTTTGTATGCTGTTAAGACATCTGTAAAGGTGAAGAAGTTTCGCATGCTCTCCCTGGCAGGAGGCCTTTAAAACATCAATGAAACTTTCTACCATTTTACTTATTTTTAAACAGAATTCTGATCCAACTGGAATGAGTTTCACAGTCCCAATATGCAAAAGCTATAATTAATGAATTACATTTTGAAATGAGAAGTTACTACATCTGACTAGAAGTAAACTTTTTTTTTTTTTAAGAGCATAACAGCAAGGAGGTTGGTTCGTTTGTAGTCAGTTCTGCAGTTAAACAGCAAGCTGGATAACTCCATGCTGTTAAAACCTAGGTGATGAACAATTTTTTTCTAGCCAGCCTGTTCTTTGGAGGGTCTTGAAGATGCTCTGAGATACAGCTATTTGGAACTTTGCTGATTAACAGCACCTGAGGTGTAACTTTAGGAGCAGCTTGGCTTTGCCAGCGCAGATTTTTCACCCGATACTGCCTATCCTTACTTCTTTTCCTTCAGCTTAATACATGTGCAGGCTAGAAAAGCCTGTTAGAGCATTTGTGGGAGCTCAGGTTGAGAGTAACAGGAGTAAAAGGTCATCTCTACTGGACAATATTTTTGCAAAAGAGGAGCGTTACCTGGGAGGACTGAGTCAAATGCTGTGGAATACTACTCCAGTGTTTCTCCAGCTAAAACACACAAGAGCATGTCTATGTTCTGTTCCTAGTCTTTCACTTCCTATTTCTTAGCCTTTTGCCTTTTTGCTGGGGCTGCATTAGGTGAGCCTTTGTTGTACTGTGTAAATGCACAACACTGAGACTCTAAGGTTGTTTGAACACCGCTTTAGGTTCAGCTGCAATACACTGTTCCTCTGATCTTTTATGTTCCTGAGCAGATGTCTTTCATTAATTTATGGATTTATCATCCTTTCTTTCTCTCTTTTTTTTTTTCCCTTTTTCTTTCTTTTCTTTTGTTGTTTTGGGGTTTTTTTTGTTGTTTTTTGTGTTTTTTTTTTACACCTGGCAGCTGGCTCAAGTTTCAGCAGTTATTGTCTATTTTGCATTACCCATAGAATTGAATGTCATCTGTCTTCACAAAGCTATAGCTAAGAGAATTGAGGCAAGCCACATGAGCTGCTGGGACAGAGCTTGTTTGCGTTCCATTCGGCACCCCTCCTCCCTTTACCTCCTTAATATTTATTTGTGCTCATTTTCTTTCCTGGCCTTGAATGGGGCTTAGCTCGTGTTCGGTACAGCTGTATGTTTACTGAATCTATTTCATCATGAGTCATTGTGCGTGTGTAAGTATCCTGGAAACAGCTAGTGCTTTCTTGGAAGAACAGTTGCTTTTCAGCCCAAGCACTTAAAAAGGAAATTAAGCAATTGGTCAGTTCAGTTTTTTTTTCTCTGAAATAGCAGTGGGTTATCTAATTCCTAGCTCTTAAGTCCATCATTAACTATTTTTTCCTAGATTATTACAGATCATATCTTTTATCACAGTAAAGTGTTAACCTTAGGATCAAGATATACAGCTTTGTTGCATATTTGATATTGCTTTAAGGCTGCCAAGTGCTTAAGAACAAGTATAATTTTAATAAAAAATGGATTTCTGGGAATTTGAGTCTCAGAACATCTTTTAATACGTGTTTCATTCAATATCAATATCCTCTGGCATTAAAGCAGAAAATATTTAAAAATCCTAAATGCAGAAGGAATCCAAATGCTTAGACAACTGTCTAATATGCTTAAATCCAGCAAATATGAGAGCTTTTTTTTTTTTAAACTCCATCTTTGAGCTCACATAGAAAGAGAATATATGCCAAACCCAGTATTAACATGTGGTCAGCATCAGAGGAATTGCAAATTAAGGAGACATAGGATTTTTTATTTTTTTTTTTTTTTTTTTTTTTTTACTTTTGCTTACTAGAGTTCCCTTCTGGACCCTCACTTTCCTGAAAGGATCACGTAACAAGATGGATTTCTGGCGTAGAAGTTTTGATTTGTCTAAAACTCTTATCACTAAGCAATAGGTGACAGCTTGCTACTATTATTTCACTTACGTATTTTGACAGATGGCACTGCAGAGTGTAATGCTCTTTTAGACTTCTCTATCAGTCTAATGGAGGTAACTGGAGGTTCTTTCAACTCTTCTCTTGGCACAAGAAGTATGTCAGTCATAAATTATCTTCTTTGTAATCATTAAGCATCTAAAACAAAATGCAAGTTCAGCTGAGCCATTTTCCATGTACTTCCAGATAATAAGAGGTTTTTAAACTAATATTGTCAATGCCTTTTTTTTTGTTTTCTTTTTTTCTTTTTTAAATGCTACATTTTTTCCAATCTCAAAATGAACCTTGTAACTGAAAGAAAGGGAGAGGCTTTCAGTAGATTTCCCAAATTAGAGAAAAAGTAATGCAGCTGAAAAAGCCTAGCTAATCATCAGTATCCTGCTGATAAAAATTAGTCTGTGTTTCCCGTCTTGAGGCCTAGAATGAGATGTTCTGTGCTGATGTGTGCCTGACTGTAAGGTGGAAGAGGCACCTTGGCTGCAGCACATCTGTTAATGTGACTGACCTTCCCCTCACTGCAAGGTGTGAACTGGGTGAAATTTTCAACAATTGTGTTTTGGAGAAACAGTCCTTAGAGAAGCTTCTGGGAAGAACCCTTAATTGACCTTGTGGGGGCCACATTGATTTTCTCCACGTGCATCTTCATTTCTGATAAATTATAAAGCCATTAATTTGCTGAGGAAATGGCAGGGCCAGCCTGGGGCACAGATGTGACCAGAGCTGTCGTAGCACGCAGCACACAAAAGAGAGCCAAGAAGCTGGGAGAAAAATCAGCAAGCTGAGATTGTTATGGTTAGCTTCACATTCCCTTGGGAACTCTTTTAGTTGCTTCTGTTTACAGATCTAAAAGGTAATGATGTTTCCAGGATAAATAGGCTGCCTTATAGGGTAAGTGGCCATTTATTGATCTGCTAGCCCACATTTATCGATTGGTTAGCCCCAAATACAGCTTCATTCTCCGAGGAGTTAACTGTGTAAATCAGGAGGCGACAAGTTTGTGTCGGGGAGAATGGGTGGCAGAGGGGCTCTGCCTGTTAGGAATTTCACTTTGATTTGCAAGGTGGCCACTGGAGCAAAGCAACAGCAGGATTAGAGGGAGTTACTCAAGATGTTAACATTTATTGACGTGAATGGAGCAGGTGAAATGCACTGCTTGTATGAAACATTGCTAACGTGATCAAGCCTCTGATTCTCCTAGGTGCATTAGTTTTATTTCGTGCAAGCAGTGCGGCGCTGAGAGAAAAATAAACTTTAGCTGGAATTGCAAAGGAAAAGAGAGAGAGAAAAAGCTTCTGATAAGTTTACTGTGGCACATGCTTCGCGCATTTGTTTCCTTAGCAACAAGTGAACATACATATGGTAGACAAGCCGTAAACTTGCAAGATTCCTGAGCCCCAGCACCAAAACCGATGGGAAATAAGGGGTTTAAGTTATGTGGACTCACATCCCTCCTCCAGAAGTTTTGGAGAATTTTATGGTGCAGTAATGTAAATGTTAATATTTTCTCCTGTAGTCCAGGAAACTGTAGAGTATTAAAGGGGAGCATCTTGCTAGCTATGTAGATTCAGAAACAACTTTCTCAAGAGACGCATTTTCCTTTACTAATTCAATCCTACATGCAGGAAGGCTTGTCACCGAATCACTTGAAAAAGGCCAAGCTGATGTTCTTTTACACCCGATACCCAAGCTCCAATATGCTGAAAACCTACTTCTCAGATGTAAAGGTAAGAAAATCTCTTTTACCCCTCTCTCTTCTTACTGCATGCTATATTTGCTCAGGTAATTCTATCATGTTATGATATTGGAGATTAATGATATTTCTATGTACATAAAGGTTACAAGCTCACTTGTTCTTCTTGAAGTGTGCCCTGCTTTTGCCTAGACAAGGAAAGAGAATATTTTAAAATAAAAAAAAATTAAAAAAAAGAAAAATGGCAATTTTGGAGCAAAGTAAGAATAATTTTTACAGTAACTTACACAGCTTTTAATTTATATATATATATGTGTGTGTGTGTGGGCATACACACACACACACATATATATATATATCCTGTTAAAAAAGATTTCTGTAGTGGTAGAAATGTACTTCCAAGAACATTTTGGAGCAGTTCTCAAGTGCTCCCTTATTGTTTCATTTCGGTTGGTTTTCTCATATTTGTGCTTACATAAGCAGAGTGTAGAATCTCTTTCTTTCTGTCAAAAAGAAACAGTACATTGAAATTCTCCATGCAGAAGCTGCTTAAAAACAAAAGTGATGATTGTCTCTTATTTACAACTTAATTTGTTGTTGATG
>VWYK01002905.1:3577-6077 GCA_013399775.1 Semnornis frantzii | reverse complement strand
AGCTGTACAGGGCCCTGAACATGCACTACAATAAAGCAAATGATTTTGAGGTAGGCACTGATCTTTGTTTCTCTGTGTGAGTGAGTAGCTCCATTGGCCAGGCTGCTTTTAAAATAATGCACCTTTTTGTTGTGGCCGTAACCAGTGGAATCTGGGCATGCCGCGTGCCCTGAATGATGCTGATTAATTTTTTTAAGTCCTGGTAGGTAGAGACTTCTGCCTCACTAGGACTTGACAAGAGATAGAAGTTTTCACTTAGTTTTGACTTTTTTGAAGTTTCTTTTAGGAGGGAGAGTAGTAAAAGAAGTTACCTCACAGCTCTTTTAAAGCTCCATAATTACATGATCAAACACTTGCTGTTACCTTCCTCTGCTTTCCTTCAGTTGATTTATGAAAGTAAAATGCATTTGCTTTGTCAAGCTGCAGGATAAAATGACTACTCGAAGCAAATGCTCTCTGTTTTCTGCTGTAACGGGTTTGTGGCTTCGATTAAGATTCCTGTTTACAGGCCAACCTAGTAGCTCAGCAGACTATTGTTATCATTAACATGCTGACCCTCGGCGATACCACGGGAGAGTGTTTCTCCCTGCTGAGGGTGGCAGTTTTCATTGTTCAGGTAGTCAGATGTAATGATGCATTTGAACAGGGTGTGCATGAGGGGGAGGCTCAAGTAATCCCATCTCTTGGTGAAGTGGGAAAAAGTGATGATGGTAACTTTTTTTTTTTTTTTTTTTGATGGCCCCTTTTACTTGGTGTCAAGTTGCATAGTGAGCCCTCTTCTGTAGTAAAAGAGACATTTTTCCACCAAAGGACTGGTTTCCTGCCTAAAATCCTTTTTTTTTGGGGGGGGAGGGGGTGGTTCAGCAGTGCTTGTTTTCACAGCACATAAGTTCAGACGATGCAAAAAATCTCTGAGCAAAGACTTTCGAATCCTTCCTTCTCTTCTGGGTATGCTGAATTTTCTGGGAGAGTGGTTGCATGGAAGGGGTGGATGAAGAAATAGTGGGGAAGAGAATACTCCCTGAGATGTTTGCTGCTCAGTATGGCTGCTGTTAAAACACCCAAACTTCCTACTTGGTGTGCCGTAGCACCCACAGGCCCTCCTGAGGGCTTTGGCCCTGGTAGGTATTCATGCATGCACAAGACAGGAGGCTCCCACCCTTGGGAGCTAGGGCTGTCTGTATGCCAAGGCATAATAGCTAAATACAGGAAAAGAAAAGGAAATACATAACGAGATAAGTGTGACCAACTCTTTTCTTTTAAAGTGTGCTTAAATTCCCTTAAGCTTTTTTTTTTTCTTTTTAACTCAACTTTTTCTTCCTGCTTGCAAAAATATAAGTTAGTGTTCTTTGCTCTCAGAAGTTCTCAGATCCTTGATGATTTGGGGCACTTACTGCTGCATTTCAAACCATCAGCTGAAATGTTAATGTAAATGGATTGCTTCAGTGAAGAAATGTGGGAAGGTTGTTAGTGTTTTCAGGTAGATAAGAAAATAAAAATCTCGTCTGTTTAGCTCTGCTAACGATTGCAGTCTCCTCAGGCAGAGGTCTAGCAGCTGATAGGATAGGAGCTCCTTGGGGTTTTTTGCCCCATCCTGGAGGGAAAGAGGAGTTATAAGTGGTGATGATTGCAGATCCTTTCACTCAGCCTTTCTTGCATTACCTACTACAATGAGAACTTTTTAGAAGTTTAAATCTTAGTTTTGCCCTGAAGTGCAAAGATCATTAAAATGTAATGTGCAGTTTCAAATGTAGCCAATGTAACTTTTCCTGATAAATGCCCAGCCCCTCCCCCACAGGCTGCAGGGCAAAAATGACTAGTACTGTAATGTTGAAATTGGATCCAAAAGGATTTAGCAAACTGAGCATTTGCCATATTTAGCATCATCAAAGTTCCTTTCTCTCATACTTCAATGATGCTTTGCTGATCTTCTGAGTAGTCTGATTTTGCTGTCTCTCTTAAATCACCTCCACTACTACTCCTAAGCTCTCCCCCTTTAAGTTTTCTTGGGTGAACTTTGTACATATGCTTTAGTACTCCTAAAGTGACTACTGGGGAAAAATGATAAAGATAAAATGTGCCGGTGGTTCCTGTCGGGCTGTGCCATTGATTTGCTCAGAAATCTGTGATACTGTGTTCCTCTCCCTGCACATTGGAACTGACAGCTTGTAGCAAAGTCAAATAAGATGTTTAACAAACCACATGCCCTATCGTTTTTAGCTTTGCCATTGTACCCTTGTGGCTGTGAGCCAGAGACAGATACAATGCCTCCTCCAGCGCTATGCAACTTTGCCTGTGTTGTGTGTCCACATGTGTGTGTAGCTGGTTCTTCCACATTTCTCTGTCGTGGTAGGATTTGTTGGAGAAACCTGTGCTGGGATGCACAGAACTATTTGAAGATGAGTTTTGAAGGAGGGGAAAAATAATGCATGACTTTTAAAAAATTACTATTTTTGTTTTTGTGAAAGATGAAAATGCTTTTCTGCTCCAGGGCAGTTCT
>VWYK01002902.1:19319-32006 GCA_013399775.1 Semnornis frantzii | reverse complement strand
TATAAAAATAATTTTCCAGCATCTGTGGAAAATGACACCACTGTTTTTTGTTGTTTATAATTAGAATTATAGTTCAATACTGACAGTAAATCATACCAAGATTTGTCACAGAAACATATGAAAGGCAGTATCTCAGGCTATTTTTGTTTTTAAAAGGATTTGTGGATCCCTAGTTACTTTTGGCCTTACCTTTCCCACAAAGGTTTGGTTGCTCAGTGCTTATTTTGTTCCTTTACCATTAAGTGACGGAAAGCAAGAGGCTCCTCAGGGTCAATCTCTGCATGCCAAATGAAAAAAAAACCTGCTTTCTAGTATGTTTTTTGGAGAATGTATTTTCACTGGACTGCAAAACTGTTTAACTGATGCAATCAATTGTGTGATCTAAAGATTTTCACACAAACTGTTAATGATACTTGAGCCAAAGGAAACTCATTGTAGGGAATTCAGTGAGCATTTGGAAAGTTTGAAATATCTCTTTTGCTTTACACCTGAGCTGATGAATTAACCTTTGATGAAGGTAACAAGATGAACGGAGAGACACCCTGGTATAATTCAGGGGGTCACAATCTTTGAGGCATATTTTGGTAACAGAATACAACTATTTCAAGGGAACGTGCCCACAATCCAAAGCGTGCCTTCTGAAGTCCCTTGGGGACAAAGAAATGGCTGTTTGGGAGGAGAACAGCTGTGTACAGTGTTATGTCTTGTGTCAGTTTACACAGAGCTGAGAATGACATGGTCAGAGGCGCTATTTATGTTCCATCTCTCTTCCTAGGACAATTACACTCATGAAAGCTGAATGGAACTCAATACTGAGAACACTTAATATCTAAGCTCAGTTCACTCTTTGTCTTTACTTTGTTATCTGCACAATTGAATTTGATACCTTCTTCCACAGAAGATGAGTTTAGTAATGTCTCTGGAGTGCAGTGAAAAGGTAATGAACAATACAAGGCTTATGGAACATTTGAGCCTTTTGGATGAAATACATCAGTGCTGAGAGTATGTGCTGCTGATTATGTGCCAGTTTTGAGCTGATTTTTGGTGTTTTGTTTGTTTTCCCCTCTGTAAAACAGAGTTTTGGTAAAGAATATCAATATAAATGAAGAGAAAATATTTATGCCCTGGAGTGTATGCGAAAATAAATTGTAACCCTGTAACATGTTCAACACGAGCTAGTTAGTAGGGTTAATAAAACTCAAATTAATCAAAGATGCTAACTCAAGCCATTTCAGGTTCATGCACCTAAGCCTTCCATATCTGTGGACAGTAGACAGTGATGGTGCAGTGGTGGTGATCTAGAGAGATGTGAAAGATTCTGTATTTTTGGAAGGTACCATATGCTTAAACAGAAGTGCCTAACAACATTTTAGATGTCCTGCATATCCAAGCTGGCCACCCATGCATTGCCAAAAAAAGGTACAGATTTTCTGTAGGATAAATGACCACTCTGTGAGTATAATAAACTTCAAAAATAGGACCAGGTTCCTCTTTGTGGGTATACAAACTTCTTTCTTTATGTTTGCTTGGATTTAATCTCCTAATTTCCTAACAACCAAACTTACTGAATGCCTGAGTTTGGATATATGACCACTCTGTGAGTATAATAATAGGACCAGGTTCTTCTTTGTGCGTATACAAACTCCTTTCTTTATGCTTACTTTGATTTAATCTCCTAATTTCCTAACAACCAAACTTGCTGAATGCCTGAGTTTGGAGTAAAGGGCTATGGGTAGGTACCTGCATATAGAGATAGAGTGTATTTCTGTTCTTGAACTCTGCTCCACAACAATATTGTAACCACACATTTAGTCAATAGTGGTCCATCTCCTCAGGTACCTTTGCATAAAAGTCTATACACCTCTTTCAAGTATATCCTCATTTACTTCTTACAAATCTCTATTAACCACAACAGGTTAAACTTGAATAATTTTACTCACTATCCTTTAATCTTCATGGCTTCATTGAAACTGTTTGTGGAAAGTATTTATCAAAATTGACTTGTTACAGAAAATTGTTTCCTGCTTCCACAAAAAGATTGTGGAGAGGTTAAGGAGCAAGGTTTATATCCTATTACCATAGACAGCTTTAATTTATAAAGCAACATGTATCCAATGTGCACAGTACTGCAGTCTAATATTGATTAAAGTGCTGGATCTCCAAACATCTGTATGTTCCTTATATTTGCCAGTACTTAAGTAGATATTTAGGGATGTAGGAAACTGCTCATCCCTTTCTCTCCTATTAAAAGACATATAAGAATTTGAACATCTCAGTACTGAGGATCTAAACATATTTAGGAGCCAAGTCCTGTGAAGTCATTTAAATACTCTGTGGTTAAAGCTCTAAATTAAGTACACAATACTGAAAGTAAAATTCACCATGCAAGAGACCTAAATTCTGCATAAATTGCATTTTATGCTCACTTAGAATTTCAAGACCCCAGTTAAAGTCCACAGCATATGAACACTGAGTTCTAAGACAGCCTAGGCAAAAGGGATGGCAAAAACAGGAAAGAAGAATGAGTTCCAAACATTAAACCTCACCAGCACTTAGAAATCTGTCTCAAGGCTTCAGTTACATGTCTACATGGACTGAGTTTCAGCATCCAAAACACCTTTCTTTCCTAAAATGCTTAAATTATATCCACCAGGAGTAGTGTCAATGTTTGGCACTGCAGCTCTATGGCTAAAACTCTTGTACAAGGTGTGGAACGTTCACCACTCCTGTTAAAAATGGGAAGAAGATGAAAAAAAATCAACAGATGTCCTTAACCTCCTTACTAAAGACCCCTAGCAGGAAGCAACAGTTTCAAAGATAGGCTTTACACACCAACTACAAGACTTTCCTGTTCTTTATTCTCAAGCTATGATCACAATGTTGAAATGTGAAATAGTTGAATGTGAGAGGAGCTAGCACAATTTAAAGCTCAATTTGAAGCTCAACTGCAAACAAGACTGAAGTCCAAAGATTATTTTACGATCCTACCAAAACCTGCTTCTATCAGCAAAATATTGTGATTGCAAGAAAACATCTGATTGCACTGAATACTTCTCTATATATGATTGGTTTACATTGGCTTGTAAAAGCAAAATCCTTGTTTGCAATTCTAAGGACTTGCTTGTGGGAGAGAAGTTTTCCATAGCTATAAAAGTGCATGTGAAAGGAAAATTCAGACAGTCGTTGTGAAGAAAGGTAACTTGCGGACGACGCCAAGCTGTGTGGGTTGGCTGACATGCTGGAAGGGATGCCATCTAGAGGCACTTGGACAGGCTTGAGAAGTGGGCCCAACCCAATGTCATGAAGTTCAGTGAGGCCAACTGAAAGATCCTGCACCTGGGATGGAGCACAAATATAGGCTAGGCAAGGAGTGGCTCAAGAGCAGTCTTGAGTAGAAGGACTTGTGGGTGTCAGCTGATGAAAACCTCAACATGAGCCAGCAATGTGGGCTTGCAAGCCAGAAGGCTAACCATATCCTGGGCTGCACCAAAAGAAGTGTGACCAGCACGATGAGGGAAGTGATTCTCCCCATCTACTCCGCTTTCATGAGATCCCACCTGGAGCACTGCACCCAGTTCTGACACCCACAGCACAACAGGACATGGAATGGCTGAAGCTGGTCTACAGGAGGTCTACATGAAGATGATCAGTAGTGTGAAGCATCTGCCCTGTGGGGACAGGCTTTAAGAGCTGGTGCTGTTTATCCTGAAGAAGAGAAGACTCTGGGCAGATCTTCTAGCAGTCTTCCAGTACCTGAAAGAGCCCTAGAAGAAATCTGGGAAGGGAACTTTTACATGGGCTTGTAGAGACAGGACAAGAGGGCATGGATTTAAGTTTGAGGAGGGGAGATTTAGACTGGTTATCAGGAAGAAATTCTTTACAGTAAGGGTGGTGAGACACTGGACCAGGTTGCCCAGGGAGGTGCTAGATGTCCCTTCCCTGGTGGTGTTTAAGGCCAGGTTGGATGAGGCTTTTGGCAACTTGGTCCAGTGGAAAGTGTCCCTGTCCTTGGAGGGGAGGTTGGAATGCGACGATCTTCAAGATCCCTTCCATTCTAGGAATCTATGAACTCCTTTCATTTTCTATGCTTTAAATAAAGACTATAGAAGCTAGCAAAGACAGGCAGAGCACTGTTCCATCCAGCCTAAACTGAACGCTTAGGGAAGGGATTTGTGAACAGGCTAAAGGAAGAGCTTCCAGGTTTGCTAAATTCAGGAATATTTTTGTACAGAGATCATCTCTTCCACTGTGACTAACAACCACTGATCGGCGCTGATTGAGACACTATGGATGGGACGAAAGGACAAAAACAGAGTCCGTAGATCCATTTTAGATGGAAACATATTTACAAAGGCTTTTCAAATTTAGGCTAGATTTTTACTAGAATACACAAAAAATACACATGGCTACTCACATTGAAGTGGTCATGGCACCACTGAATGTTTTCCCAAAGAAAAAAAATCTCCTGACTTTTCATCATAATCAAAGCAAGACTTTTTTCTTTGGTCTCAGTTTTGGAAATGGCAAAACCACTCTAGATTAAATCTTAAACACATGTCAGCCAACACCATCGACAAACAAAGAATAAAATGAAATAATTCTATATAGAAAATGTTAAATATTTAAAACCTGCTAAACATACAAGTAGCTGAGCAAAAGATCTTATTACGGTAAGATTGAGTCAGTCCTGACAAGAAAGGTCCCTCCTGATATTTAAATAAATAATTTCATTATTTGGTCCAGTTTTGGGATCCCCAACAAGGCAGAGATACTAACTGACTGAAGTGAACCATGTGGAAGGCTATCAAACTGATTAGGAACTGGACCACACAACGTACAGGAAGAGGTTCAGAGAGCTGAGTTTGTTCAGTCTAGACAAGAAAACACTGATGAGGGGATATTGATGTCATTCACTAGTGAAATTGCTGCTTACAAATAAATCGAGCTAGACTTGTCCTAGAAGTACACACTGGAAGGACAAGAGGTAATGGTTCAATGTTGTAGCATGAGATATTACAAGTGATACCAAGAAAAGGTTCACCACTAGCTAGACACAGGCACAGGTTGCTGAGGCAGGTGCTGGAATAAATTAGATGTGGACACTCCTCAAGAAATTACTGATTTGATGAGAACTTGAGAAATCTGATCCATCTTTGCAGTTATCTGTGTTGAGCAGTGGTACAGACCAAATTGTCTTGAATGGTCATTACATGCATTATGCTTCTTTCTGACTAAAGTTGTGTTTCAGCTTTGTCTGGGATTGTATTAGTCTTCTGCACTTTATTTGTCCCTACTAGTTATATAATGTTTCATCTTCATGACCATATTATTCTTTGTATCTCCATGGAACACACCAATTTGTACTGTTTAGGTTTTGCACAACACTTTCTTGACTAAATTTAGAAGACAATGCATAGTGTACTCATCATCTCTATGATCACTTCATCTGAAGTGTCTTGCTGTGCCATTGGTTTGGGTGTAGATTGTGCAAAGTACTGACAAGAATTACGCTCCCTTACCGGGAGTTTGTTGGCCACAAATGTCTGCAGTTTGCATAGTTCTCAAACATCAACATTCTCTATAAATTCACATACTCCAATAGCATAAACAGCTCTGACAGAAAGGATGGGGAAAGCATTGTTAAAGAGATCCAGTAAGGCTGCATTCCTCCTCCAGGCAATATTCTGAACAACATAATTATGATGAACATTTAAAGATGCCCATAAAAGAGCAAAAAACTCATCAAAACAAATTTGCTTGTAAAATGTTCTTTCTACTGTAGTCACAGTGCACAACTGGCAGTGAGCTTTTAAAACACATCCAGTGAGAACTAAATTTGTCTGGTCGTTGGCTTTCTCCTCTGAATTTTGTAGCACTCCCTGATGAGACAAATGCCCACTGTAGGGTCATTTAGCATGGTCAGTGTTTGGTTTGAGGCTAGTGTTTAGGGCTGAAAAACAGGTATGAAAAGTCTATAGGGATGAATATGATCCTTAAATGAGCTGCAGTTAAGACATACAGAGAGTGAATTTGGGTTTTACTTGATTTCACCTTTGCATCACTGTTTACCATGCTGTGAAGCTACTCAGAAATTGGGTGGGAAATTTGATGATGGAAAGTAGTGTTCTTTCTCATTTCTTTTTGTAAGACGGGATTCTTGTTTTCCTTGCCCTTTATTCAGTGATGACGTAGTCTGAAGTATACAAACCAGACCCATGTTTATGAAGCATCTGGCATGCTTGAAAAATCTGAATCAATAGCTAAAGAAGAACAAAATCAATCTTGCTCTTAGCAGCAAAAGTTTGTTTCTTATTTGTTTGAATGCAAGGACAGGAGATTCTGATTCTTCTAACTAAGAATTATTTCTGAGAAGAAGTATTTCTCCAATACTTCTTAAAGCTACAACACGAGCTTTGTTACACTGACTTTTTGTTCCATGCATAGTCACTGTATCCTGTGACATCATTTGTGTAATCATGTACTGACCATGCTAAGTGACCCTACAGTGGGCATTTGTCTCATCAGGGAGTGCTACAAAATTCAGAGGAGAAAGCCAACGACCAGACAAATTTAGTTCTCACTGGATGTGTTTTAAAAGCTCACTGCCAGTTGTGCACTGTGACTACAGTAGAAAGAACATTTTAAAGCAAATCATGTAAAAGACAACATTAATGCAGAACTTTCCTTAAAAGACTTCTTAAATGCAAATTTGATAGTCTCCATGGAAATGTAGCCCAACACAAGTTTTTCCTCTGAGCTTCCTACTCTACTGACACTTTTAATAAAGTGCTAATTATGCACATTCAGACTTCTATTACACAGTGGGAGGCAAACACTAATTCCTGCTTGATTGCTGGTGAGACGAGATTGCTATGGACAATCTTGAAACATCTTCAATTCTACAAGATATATACATGCCAAAATTCATGTCAATGAGAACTCTGGAAAGCAGAGCTTCTCTTCACCCCTTCATTTTAAGGGAGGAAGCTATTAAAATGCAAACTACCAGCAGACTTTGACTTGAGAAAGACAAACAAAGAATTCTGTAATCATTTTGACATGCCGTAGCAGCTGCAAGGTTGCCTTTACTTTGGGAAAAGTGTTTCCTTAGTCATGTTTCCAATGTCAAACTGTAACTCTAAAGCCACATCAGTTTTGTCTCAGGTGTCAATATTTTTCATCTACATCTAGAAAATATTAGAAAATATTAATATATATCTGTGTATCTCAGATTTGCACCTCTTTATGTAATTCAAGAATGCTGCATTTACTCTAAGAATACTGCATAGCTGTATAGTTTGAAGAGATTTGATGACTGTGGCAGGGCACACCCAAGTCCCTGCCCCACCGAAGGTTTAAATGGGATGCAAAACTGTTCTGTTTCCCCCCACCTCTGGTTCCAAGGGTGTGGAATGTGAAAGGAGTAGGTGTCAAGTACCTTACCCCACCCCCACAGGCTTGAACAGGGGAGAGCAAATCGCCCCAGCATATATATATATGGCAATGGGACACATTATCTGGGGGCAGAAAAAAGAGCAGATTTGGAGCAGACTTGGAGTAGACTTGGAGTAGACTGCCGGAGACTGCTACGGGGGACTTTGAGGGGGCTTTAAGAGGGACTGCCAGCCACAGACTGCTAGAGTGGGATTTGGACTCGGACCTTGACTTNATCTCCGAATTCCTACTGCACCACCGTGAGTAGCCCAGACATGACCTAGGGCTCCAGGCTGCCTTTATTTGTAAGTGTGGCAAAGCCATTTTTTATAGCAAACCTTTTCCAAACTTTCTGATTTTCCTGAATTACTAAATTTCCTGTAAACACCCTTGTGAAAGATTTTTCCCGAACGAATTTCTGAACCCAACTAATTTTACATAAAGTTGTGGGTGGGGCTTTCTGGAAATAAAAAAACTGCAGATTTTATAATGCCTGCCTCATGAATTCCCACAACCGAGTCAATGACAAACTAAAATATGGCCTGGAAACTAACCTTAGCTTATTGATAATGACTCAATAAAATTACTTTATTAAAAGGTTACTAGACTGCAGTTTGTGCGTATGCAAATATGAAAACAGCAGAGTTTGGCTGAGATTCATTTCTTAAAAAAACAGACCAAAACAAAAGAAGAAAAGCAAGAACACAAGAGAAAAAAAACTAAGCAGACATGGTCACACACTGCAAATTGAAGTGCCCTGTGGAGAGGTGCATTTGTCTCCATCAATGGTAGGGGGAAACTAGATACCTAATGAATTGCCTGAGATTACAATGTGTGAATCTGGGGCTGTATTACTTGTGTGGGCTAAGGCACTGCAGCCATCAGTCTGAAACTTAACACACCTGGAACTGGAACTACAGGAAACTATGAATCAGGGACAACTAGAGATTACTGTATGAAATACACTATTCTAGATGAAAAAGATTTTAGAAGGCACAGTTCCTCTAAAAATTAATCTAGATTAACAACAAACTATTTGAACACATGGTATCTGACTACATTTCCTTCCTCATGCTCATGAATATTTGTTTATGCAAGCAATACCCTTGACTTGACCTACACTGCTTGTAGTGGAAGGTCTTATTCAGCATAGGCAGTGCTGGCATAATCTGATCATTTGAGTCTATACTGCAAATATTAATGCTGTTTTTAGAAATTATAGTCATAATTCTCAGGGCTACTGACTTCAAACAAGTGCTTTGGGATGCTGAGTTATTTAAGTCCCTTCCTAAGTAAATGACAGCGTCAGAGGTTGGGGGCAGTGAAGGTTCTTCCTCTTCCCACTGGATGTTTTCTGGAGAAAGTTAGTCATCAAATTTTTAGAACTGCCTTTAGCTGAAACTAGCCCTGCCCAATCTCATATTGGGCTTTTTTCTCTGGGCTCTAATTTCTTTCTTTACAAAGACAGGTTAAAAAAAAAAAAGTCTATTTTGGGGTATCCAGGTCCATGTGTCAGCTATGGATTTATTCTTGTTATCTTTCAACATCAAGATCCTGCAAAAACTGGGTAGTTCCTGGCCACCTGCTATTTTTGAAGGCTAAGTAAGACAGAAAAGTTAACAATACCTTCTCTGTGGATGAAACAGCATAGAAGAGGCACCTGTTCCTCCTCAGCACTGTAGCATTTATTTCTAAGGAAGCAACCTATCAAACTAATTATTTTTGTACTATTTTCTTATTTCTTGATGGTACAAAAATAGGGGAATTTTAAAAAAATATGTAAATGTGAATCTCACATACTTAAGTTAGGCAAACTTGTCTGTCAGAAATATCATTCTCAGCAGCCTACTAGATGAATTCCTTTACAATAATACTAGAGAACAGCATCTTTAATGTTAGTAGCAGTATTTGCCCATTGAAGGACAATACACCTTATAGTGATGACTGGTGGTAGGGACTAAGGAAATCTCAGAGAAAAATTATAGTAGTGGTCTTCCAGCACCTGAAGGCAGCCTACAAGAAGGCTGGACAGGATTGTTTACAAAGGCATGTAGTGATAGGATGAGGGGAAATGGTTTGAATTAGAGAAGAGTAGATTTAGACTGGATGTTAGGAACAAGTTCTTTACCACGAAGGTGGCGGAACACTGGAACAGGTTGCCCAGGAATGTAGCTGAGGCCTCATCCCTGGAGATATTCAAGGTGAGGCTTGACAAGGCTCTGGGCAAGCTAATCTAGCAGAGGATGTCCCTGCTCACTGCAGAAGGGTTGGATTAGATGACCTTTGGGAGATCCCTTCCAAGCCAAACCATTCTGTGATTCTGTGACTCTATGATCTGTCGAAGGCAGGTCCTTCAGAGGGGTTCCTGATAAGTAGGCATTCGCACTTTTCAGGACTCTTGTTTTCTTAAGTGAAAGACAGATGTAGCCTTGCTTTCTGCTTCCTGCAGTGCTCTATCAAGGAACACATAAAAGCCAACCAATGGTTTATTTTGCTAGGAAACATCAAGCAATGTCAATTACTGTACTATAAATCCAGCACTGCACTGTGAATTTTATATGCTCAAGGATGGCAAAAGCCTCATCAGTTTTGCTGCTCTGAAAAATGCCAGCTGTTTGGGAAAAAAATGCAAAACTCAAAAGAAACATCAACTTAATGGAAGCTCTGGGAGAAGTGACAGTATCAAAACCACACCAAAACATTTCAGAAAAGTTTGAGCACTAACTTGTCTATGTGATGACAATTTAATTTTGCAGTTAAGGTTACTAAGATCCTTCTACAATTTAATTTTGGTAAAGACCAAGTATATTTGGCCTGACCTGGTTCAACTTGTGTTGAACAAGTTGTTTCTAAACTAGGAAACAGGGAAGAGACCACACCACATCAAGAGAGGCACCATCCAGCAGGGTAAACCTGCAAAGGTAGGGAGGAGTTAGGATAGTCCAGTCTGATAGCATTGAACTATCTATCACACAGGAAGGCATTTAAGACCATCATGGCCCACACAAAGTTGGCTTTCAATAATGCCAGACTGAAGATTTTATTTTAAACTAGCAGGACAGAGTGGTAATATTTCCACCATTTAAAACGTGTTAGAGGATTTTCTTATTCCTTTGGACATAAAATATTTTGTTTGAATTTGAGTGAAATATTCTCATAAATGGTTTTGCACTGAAAAACAAAAAAAAAAAAACAACCCAAACCACTCTGCATGTGTGTTTAAAGAAAATACCCACTTGAAAATACTGGTCAGCACTATCTGCACTTGGTAGGTCTGCCATATTAAAAAGAAGGATACTTTAGGTAACTGATCCAGAAATGATGCTGTGCCTTACTCTAATTCATGAAAAATAATTATTGTGGCAGAGGGATCCTTCAAGAATCAGAACAATTTCTGGTCTGGATAAAATATATAATGAAAAGAGTATTGGTAAGTGTGTTTTAATCACAGAACAGAACCCCTGGTATCTTTTGTTTTCCCTCACTGTGTTCGTTTGAGCTAATAGGGATATTTTAACAGAGAAAATTATACTATAGGCTGTGAAAAGGAAACAATGGTGATGTCTACTTCACTTATAGGCTTGCTGAGATGGATAAAACTAAGAACATAAACATAGATAAGACAGTCATCTCTCAGGCCATTAGCACCTTCTGGCTTCCTCCTCTCTGTTGAGTAATTTCACTAACCACTTTTCTTCTAACCGCCCTGGCTGATGCTCCAAACTCACCTTGCGCGTAAGGCAAACCTTGGGGTAAGGTATAGGGGTGGGGAGAAGGTGGAAGGGTGGTTGGGAGCCCCTCCTGGGGTCTCTGATTCTGGGAGGGGAGCTGTGTTTCTGTATTACCTTTACCTTGTATCTTTCTGTAAATATTGCTGTATATTGTGTATATATCTGCTTGTATATTGTGCTAAGCTGTAAATAGAGCTTCACCTCTTAACTTCCAGCCAGCTGAGTTCTAGTCTGGGTCATTTTACAAAGTGTGTGTGTGTGGGAAACTCTCAAACCATCACACTCACTGGAATACATAAGGTGGAGACACTCTGGATTTTGAAACTCTTCCCCAGTTGTCTACTACTTTTGCTAAGTATTGCAGGAGATGGTTCATTTGCCTGGTTTAAGAGGTGCATAATTCATGACAGCACTCTCTACTGTATCTTCCTGTCTCAGGAACACTTGGCAAAACCACAAGGGTCAAAACAATTTTCACTGTATTTTCTTTAGTAATACATTTACCCAGGACCCACGGTAATATCATCCACTCGACGATGGTTGGTGGTGGTCCCTGCATGCTCAAGTCTGACCTGTCAATGTGCTGAGAAGCAAGCAACAGCAGGAACAGAAAAGTCAAGTAGGACGCAGTATGGCAGATAAATTTGATAAATGGCTTTCGGATGAACAGCCCCAATGGGCTTTTGGGAGCTATCAGGTAGCACACAGAGAAGACCGGGAAAAGAAGTCCTATGACAACACATGTCAACATCTTCACAGCCCAGTGTCGCCTCCTCCATCCAGGGAACTCGTCATACCAGCGGGATGCGAGCAGCTGCTGGCAGTTGGGCTGAGCAACAAACTACAGAGAGAAGAAGAGTGGAAGATGGTTAGTTCATTGTTACCTCTTCAAAGTTATTTCCATGCCATATATGGTACAACAAATAACTTTTGGATATACAGTAAAACAAACAAACAAGCAAACAAAACCCCCACCAACAGAAGAACCTATGCAAGCCTGCTCATACTGATAACACCGGCAAGACAGGGCTTGGTGATCTTGCTCTTCTGTCAACACAAAAGGTACAATCTAAAGCCACCAAAATCCATTTTAATAATAAAGCTTGACTTCCCTGTTAGCTGAAGTACACAAGGAACCAACAGACCTTAAAGCATATATACCTGAAAAGCTGAATTCAAGCTATAAAACAAGTTCACAAATACTTCCATTATTCAACCAGCAACATTTGTGGAGAATTCACATGAGGTGGACATGGGGTGGATGTCACTATGAAAATGAAAAGCATGACTGAGATCTGTAAACAGTGTGTTCCCTGCTAATTCTCTAAAAATCAGTCTTACATGCTTTCATACTGACAAAACTCTTACACAAACACACGGCAAAATGCCTGCACAATATGAACAAAGCACGAGCATTCTCCAGTGTTAAACAGGGAAAGGAGAAGAAAGGGAGGTGAGGTGAGGTGAGGTGAGGTGAGGTGAGGTGAGGTGAGGTGGAGGGAGGTGAGGTGAGGTTAGGTGG
>VWYK01002902.1:0-15284 GCA_013399775.1 Semnornis frantzii | reverse complement strand
TGGAACTAGATGATCCTTGAGGTCCCTTCCAACCTAAACCATTCTATGATTCTATGAACCTCACAGTCTTGTTCCTCAGCTGCCCAGAGTAGGAGAGCTTGTTACTGCATACTCTATCTCCCTTCCTGTCCTTGTGAATGTTTTCCTTCCAGTGGAAATGAGGGGAAAATATTTTGTACCCACATCATGTCTTCATATGTAGTAAGTATTTGAGTACCTACAGGAATTGGAGCCAAGGAAGTCTTCTGGGGACATACAATGTTAAAGCTGCCTTAAAGGCTCTCTCAGAAGCATATTTCATAGGTCATATATGCCTATATGAATTAAGTAAGTTTATCTGTGAATAATATATTTTATTACTGATCTTGAATTCTTATTACATTTTTTGATTTATCCACTAAAATGTCCTTCTCTACAGGGAGAAAAAAAAAAGAGCTTTATGGCAAAATTCTTTGGTTAAATGAGCCTAATTATTATTAGTAGTTCTCTGTTAGAAAGGAACAGTAGAACTGGATGGCAAAAAGCTATATGATGCTTTCTGTATAAATGGATGGGATTGAATTTATTATGATCACACAATAATGCTAAGTAGACTTATAAGTCATCTCTGAATTGGGAGCTGAAAAAAAACAATATTGCACACAAATATTTTACAGCTAGCAGAAACAGAAATACTCTGTAATATTAATTTGCCAGATCTCCACTGCCTATGCCAAAATATTTTCACTGTAGTGTATTTTTTCTTCCTTAATTGGAAATATTGCATTCTGAACTATTTCAAGTGGCTTTGGTACTGTCAGCATTATGTTGTGTTATTTGTCTTCATTGTCTCCATATGATTAACAATCACCAAATTTTTGTTTTCACATTAGTTTCCAACACCTTCCAACAGTTTGTAATTATGCAAGGGATTTTGCAATGATTATTGCAAATCAATAATCACAAATCACAAGCCAAAGGTTGTGGCTGTTCCCTCCCTGGAGGTGTTCAAGGCCATGTTGGAGGAGGCCTTGAGTGAGCTGTACTAGTGGGAGGTGCCCATAGGCAGGGGTTGGAACTAGATGATCCTTGAGGCCCATTCCAACCTTACCATTCTATGATTCTATGATTCTATATCATCATAGTAAGTCCTTTACAATATTACCTTATTTATTTCATTGTAGCAGGAAATCTGCGAAGATATTAAAAAAATTCAGTTCACAGAATCACAGAAACATTCAGGTTTGAAAAGACCCTCAGGGTCATTGAATCCAACTGATAACCCTACTCTACAAGGTTCACCCTAAACCATATCTCCAAGCACCACATCCAAACAACTTTTAAACACATTCAGGGTTGTTGACTCCACCACCTCACTCAGCAGCCCATTCCAATGCCTGACCACTCTTTCTGTGAAAAAATTGCTGTGATAGAGTGCTCATTTTCATACTGACACAGCAAAGTAACATAATCTGAGGTCCCAATTAAATTCTCACTCTGAGGTCAGTAGGTGGTTCAGCATAAGTTAGATAGAAAAAGAATGTGACTTTCCATGGCAGGGGGTTGGAACTAGATGACCCTTGTGGTCCCTTCCAACCCTACCATTCTATGATTCTATGATTCGATGATTTAGAAATGAAAGCTGTCAAAGGAAATTGATTTCTTTTTGACTTAAGTTCAGCTGAGTTATGCTCTAATGCAAAGAACTGTTCCTGCTACTGTTCTATACAGATAAATGTTAAAGACCTTCTGAGAGGTAATGAAGCAAAAGAAAATATTTATCATAAACTTTATTTGTAGTATTTTCTTTAAATGTTATTCTCTACTGCCATTACAGCCAAGATGGTAGGAAATGCTAGAAATGAGGTCTGCTCCTCTGTCACTCACATTCTCAAACAATTATGTTCAAGTTCAAAAATAATTAAGCCAAACTGGTTCTTTCTTCAGAACATTTTTTCTCTTTTACATATTTCCCCAGATACTTCACAAACCCTTCTAGTTATTTTAACTTCATATTTAGGTGTCAAAATTCTCTGTCTACTGGTTGTGAAAAGTATATTGCCTGGCACTAATGATAGATTCAAGTCCCAACCTCATTAAGTAGATTCCTAATTTGGCACATCATTTCTCCCTCTGGAGACACCACTGCGTATTCTTTTCTGTATCTTCCTCCAAAGATTATATTTTCAGCACTTACTTTGTGAGGACTCTTTCATTAAGAAAAAAAAAACAAAAACAGTCAATTATAATTTAAATGATTTAACATTATTAACCAGATCAGGCCCACATTTTCCCTTCTAAAACCTAGGGACCGTGTTCTGGACTCCTTTGGGTGTAGTTATACCATCTGTTTTCTACCTCAGGCCAGAAGTCCTGATTCCTCTGCCAGTTACTGTGAATCTGCTAACGCCCATCTTGTCTCAATTCAGTGCCAACTGGAGCAGACTATCATTATAATCTTAATTCTTGCTGATCCCATATCACTGGGTCAACTTTTCCTCAGCTCCATCTGCAGCTGTGTCATTAAGGGAATTTTCAGCTCAGTGAGGGTCAGAGCAGTAGAGCATCCCAGCTTGTATATCATCAGGGCAATCTGCTTCAGGTCAGGTCCTTATAGCAAAACAATTTCATTGCATAGATGCCATCATGATAAAACTCAGAGTTTACACTCTTCTTACCAAGCACCAAATACAATGCTAGGTTTTAAATTCTAATTATCCTATTGTTTAACTTGAAATATGAGGAGGAAGAAAACAAACCAAAATAAAATAAAAGTAAAAATAAGACTGAAAGGATTAATCAAGAATATTACACCAGCAATGGCACTGCAGTTTCTAACATTTTAAATTTCCTTTTCACCACATCAGCACAAGCAGATACTCTTCATTTGATTCATTACTCCATCTCGGTTAGATGGATCAGCACAGAGAAAAATATTAAATATATCTATTAAATCAGTCAAAATGTAACTGTAATTGCAGTGACTCTGACTAATTGCTTTGAAAAGGCAACAGCAACTGAAACTTGAATGCAGTTCTTAGGAACTAGCCATGCACGAATAGCCTTCTTAGACTTCCCAGTGGTAAAGTCAATCAGATTTTGGCCTTTGGGATGAGTTTCAAACTTCATAACTGGGATATTGGTATAATACTTGTGATTCCCATTTTGACTGTTAAATTCCCCTCAATCCAAAATACTTTTGTAGGGAAAAACAATTAAAGGACCCCATATGTACCTGCAGAGGTAATATAATATGAACGTGCTTTGGTTACATTGGGTCCCTGTATTTATGCACATAGCTGATGTATTTCCATGCACAGCAAACAAAAAAATAGTCAAGACTGATATTTAGATTTACATGCCCTACACATGGGAGAGAATAACTCTACACTACAGGCTGGAATTCACCATCTAGAGAGTAGCTTTGCAGAAAAGAGTTGGAGACACAGATAAGTAGTTGCATGTGATTTGACCTATGTAGTGCAAAAGTACAGCCTGAGCTGCAGTAGCAAATGAAGTGTTGCCAGCATGTCAAGGACAGTGATAATTCCTCTCTCTTTTGCACTTGTGAGACTATGTGTGGAGTGATGTGTCTTGTTTTGGGTCCCTCACTGCAACAGGGATACGAACAAATCGAAACAAGTCCAACAGGTAACCTCCTAGAGGTTATGTGGCTGGCTCTCAAGGTGGGCAGGGACAGAAGAAGGGAGTAGGGTGTGCTGGTAGTGGGAACTCTTTTGCTGTGTTATACAATTGAGAGGTTAATGAAAGGAGACTTTTTTTCTGGAGCACAATGAAAGGACAAAGATGATCATAAGTTGCATTCAAGGGATGCAAGAGAAGGCTCTGGACAAACCTAATAGTGACCTTCCAGTACCTGAAAGAAGCCTATAAGAAAGATGGAGAGAGATTGTTTGCTAAGGCCTGTGGTGATAGGATGAGGAGCAACGGCTTCAAACTAGAGAAGAGCCGATTTAGATTGTATGTCCTTTACCATGAGGGAGTGGAACACTGGAACAGGTTCCCTGGAGAGGTGGTTAGGGCCCCATCCCTGGAGAAATTCAAGGTGAGGCTTGTCAGGGCTCTGGGAAACCTGACCTAGTTGTAGACACCCCTGCTGACTGCAGAGGAGCTTGGACTAGATGACCTTTGGAGGTCCCTTCTAACCCAGACCATCCTGTGATTCTATGATTCTGTGAAATTCTAGTTTAATCTAAGGAAAATACTGTTCCCCACAAGAGTGGTTAAGCACTGGCACAGGTTGTTCAGGGAAGATGCAGAACCTCCATCTTTGTAAATATTCAAAACTTGACTGGGCAAGTTCCTTAGTAACCTGATATATATTCCATGCTATCCTGGTTTTGACTAGGAGGTTGGACCAGATGATCTTATAGAATCATAGAATCATAGAATGGTAAGGTTGGAAGGCACCTCAAGGATCATCTAGTTCCAACCCCCTGACATAGGCAGGGACACCTCCCACTAGCACAGCTCACTCAAGGCCTCCTCCAACATGGCCTTGGACACGACCAAGGAGGGGGCATCCACAACCTCCCTGGGCAACCTGTTCCAGTGCCTCACCACCCTCACTGGAAAGAACTTCCTCCTAACATCCAGTCTAAATCTCCCCTCTGCCAGTTTAAACCCATTGTCCCTCATCCTGTCATTGCAAGACCTTGTCAATAGTCCCTCCCCAGCCTTCCTGTAGGCCCCCTTCAGATACTGGAAGGCTACTCTAAGGTCTGGAAGCCTTCTCTTTTCCAGGCTGAAGAGCCACAACTCCCTCAGTCTGTCCTCACAGGAGAGCTGCTGCAGCCCTCTTATCATCTTTGTGGCCCTCCTCTGGACCCCCTCCAACACTTCCATGTCCTTCCTGTGCTGGGGGACATTATCTTGAGAGATAACAAAGTGCTTTTTATGATCCTACAAACTTAGTGCCTTAACCTGAGTAGTGTTTTCTGAGGCAACAAAACTGTTTTCAAGAATCATAATAATTGTGTTTGCAGGCTTGAATTTAATTTGATTTAATGTAATTTAATTTAATTTAATTATTTAGGAATTAATTATTTTTCTAGGAATACAAGGTATATTTTTACCATTTTCACCACTGGTTATTCTACTTGAAAAGAAGCTGGGCCTGTCTCTCTCATATCACTGAACCATATTATTGCTAACAGTACAAGAAACCATTTCAAGTGTTTCAAGCACCTGAGGGGAAAAAAGCTATAATAATAAAAATATTTGTTTAGGTCTCTGTCATTTCAGGCCTATTATTCCAAAAGCAGTTTCTAGATACTGCTGACATCAAGTTTGCCATCATTATTTCCTAAAAAAATAAATTAATTGATAAGAGAATAGAACTGGTAGCTGTTCATTCTCCCAGTATTCATTCTAACACTGAATAAATCAACACTATAAACAAATTTTATCATCTCAAAAGTCTTAAGTTCATTTTAGATGTTGCGATTTGAGGGGTTCCAGGTTATTCCAGACTCCCTAAAAAACTACAGAGACCGAACCAAAATCAATATATATTTTAAGTAACTTTATATCATCTCCCTGCCTGTACTCAGCACTGGTGTGGCCACACCTCAAACATCATGTTCAGTTTTGGGCTTCTCACTACAAGTTTCTGGAGCATATCCAAAGAAGATCAGGTGAAGAGTCTAGAGAACTGGGATTATTTAGCCTTACAATAGGAGGATTGGGGGAGACAATCACTCCTTACAACTACCTAAAAAGGAGGTTGCACTGAGGTGGGTGCCTGTCTCTTTTCCCAAGTGACAACGATAGGACAAGACAAAATAGCATTAAGTTGCACCAGGGGAGGTTTAGGCTGGATGTTAAGAAAAAACAGTCTTCACAGAAAGATTGTAAAGCCTTGAAACAGCATTCTCAGGGAAGTGGTTGAGCCTGGCATTTAAAAGATGTGTAGATGCAGCCCTCAGGGACATGATTTAGTGGTGATCTGGCAGTGCTGGGTTAACGGTTCGACTTGACCATCTTAAAGATCTCTTCCAGCCAAAACAATTCTATGCTTTTATATATTAACATGGGTAGAAATTATATGCACTGCTCATAGCATACAGTTCATAGAAATCATGCTATCAACTCAAACTGATTTGGAAACAAATAGCCACTATGTAGTCTGATGTGAGAACCAGAGGTGGTCAAAAGAAAAAAGCCAACACAGCTCTGGATTAATATTTCCAGCAGCATGTTGCTGCATCCAGATTAGTTTTGTGTCCTGTGACTGGTCATCCAGAAAGGGTGAGGATTTAAATTACTATCTCATATGACACAATCAGTGAGTTCCCTCAAAGTCAGCTCACTGTTCCACTTTGTCCACTTTTGTAGCTGCCATCCCACCAGAAGGAAAAGTTACGAAGCAACCTTTCAAACTTAATGAGAGAGCTGCATATAAGCTGAAAGCAATTGAAGTACAGAACACAATGAGAGTTTAACTGCAGAAAAGTAAGCTGGGAAAAGCTTTGAGTGAGAGAAGGGTAGGAAAGTGACTGGAAAAACATAGCTTCTTCCTCTGGGCATTGCTTCCTCATCCTGCTCCTTGTATGCAGCTCATTCCAGGGGCCAAAACAAAGTAGAGAGACATTCTTAGCTCCATTTCTCCTTTTTGGATGTCCTTTCAGATTTATGCAAGGGTATTGAGCTATATGAAAGAAACCTTGCTACAAATATTCCACCCCCCCACCCCCCCCTTCTTTTCTGCATTTCCAGGTTGTCTGTTTCTGGGAAGAAAAACCTTCTTGGAGCAATGATATTTTGTCGCATTATTTGATTTTATCTGTAAAAACAACAGTAATCATCTTCCATTAGTGTCAGGCAAATTTAAGTTTCACTGTTAGTTTAGCTTTACAAGATGCCATCCTGCAGCCTGATGTGAAAAATGGATATGAGTACAACTGTTAGTGACTGCAAGCTTATGCTGCTCTACCCAACTGATAAGAAAGTCAACAACACAGTCATTTTGAACTCCATGATTTCCACTTTCTTTAGAATGAGTGTTTATTATGTGAAGCTCTACTGGAGCTGAAGATGCCAAAGTTGCCAAAAAATCCCTGCGTATCCATATTTTTTTTTGGAAAGCATAACACTCACTTGAAAGCTGACTGAATACAGAATTGGAGGGCTGAGGGAAAAATAAAAACAGACTGATTACAAAGGAATTTAAACTAAATAAAGTAATAAACTGCATATTTCTCTCTTGTATGTTCTTTGTCAACATGCTGTAGGGAGGTCTGGCTTTGTAGTCTCATTAATTCTAAGGAATAGAATGCATGCAGCCACTGGATCTGCTTTTCTTTTTCTTCAAATACTTTAATGCTTTCATCTTTAAGTTCCTCTTGTTTAACTTGGCTGTGCATTTATCTGAGAATGTTAAAAGCTGAGAAATCAGATTAATCATGCAGTTCCTGCATAAAGACTGAGCTGAAATGACAAGTCTTTGGCAGTGAAGCTCAGTGAATACTATTCCAAGACCATTTGCAGAAGAAATATATGTAATTCTGTAGTGGCTGTATCAATTATATCAAGTCAAGAGTAGCCTTCATGAATATTCCTTCTACCCTTCGCAAATGATATTTATCAGTGGAGTACTGTGTACAGTTCTGGAGCCCCCAGCACAGGAAGGACTTGGAAGTGTTGGAATGGGTCCAGAGGAGGGCCATGAAGATGATCAGAAGGCTGCAGCAGCTCTCCTGTGAGGACAGGTTGAGAGAGTTGGGGCTCTCAGCCTGGAGAAGAGAAGGCTTCCAGGAGACCTTAGACTAGCCTTCCAGTATCTGAAGGGGGCTTACAGGAAGGCTGGGGAGGGCCTATTTACAAGGTCCTGCAATGACAGGATGAGGGACAATGGGTTTAAAGGGGCAGAGGGGAGAGTTAGACTGGATGTTAGGAGGAAGTTCTTTGCAGTGAGGGTGGTGAGGCACTGGAACAGGTTGCCCAGGGAGGTTGTGGATGCCCCCTCCTTGGGCGTGTCCAAGGCCCTGTTGGAGGAGGCCTTGAGTGAGCTGTGCTAGTGGGAGGTGTCCCTGCCTATGTCAGGGGGCTGGAACTAGATGATCCTTGAGGTCCCTTCCAACCTTACCATTCTATGATTCTATGATTTTTTCATGAGCTATACAATTAATCTTCCCAGTTTTTCATTAAATGAGTTCAGAGGCAATGCTCTTCAATGGCTGGTTGATAAGCTTCTGCAGTTTTAACAGACAATACAAACCTTGGAAAGAATTACAGGATGCATAATTTCTTGTACAAAAGCCTTTCTCTCCAAAAGCTCCTTTACAGTTAAGAACAGGTTGTGGTTGAACAAAATGACCCTCTGTTGTGAATAGACCTAACAAATGGTGTGCTATCTCATAATGGGAAGGTACCTACAACAGCTGTTAGTGAATTTCTGTACACTCATCATCTGCCAGCGTGAAGAAATGACAATCCTTGGCTAGTTCTTCCCCTTATGAAGCTCTGACATTTGTAGCAAAACATTTGAGTTCAGTATCTCAAACGAAAATCTGGAGTTACTCTCACTGTTCCAATACATAGAGATGTAGATGTCTCAACACTGCTGGTGGTTTTCATGATGGAGAATGAGAGTGATGAAAGAATTAACAAAAAAAACCCAAGAAAAAAAAAAAATTACCTTCCCCTCCCCCCCAAAAAAACAAACAAACAAACAAACAAAAAAAAAAACCAAAAAACCAAAACAACCAACCCAAAATCAAAACAAAACAAAAACCAAAACTGGTTTACTTGACTTTTACATTTGTGCCACTTTTAGAGATGTTCATGCTACATCTACACTGAGGAAACCAAAGAGTAGCTGAGTTTGAGCACTAGACAGCAGTTATTCCCACTACATATTTGCTCTTGTCTGGTTCCAGTTTTGACCTCTGCAGCCAGCTCTATGCAAGGCAAATCTGCAACTTGTTGTAGGCTGTTTGCATACACATCCCTTAACATCATTTAGTCTTAGGGTCAGGCAGTGGTTTGCTTTCATTTAGCAGTACAAACAGTGTCTCAAAGACTAGTTCCCTGCACAATATTTTCCTGATTTATGTCACACAAAATCTATTAGACTGGCATTTCTAAAATTCATTTCATGCTCGTAGAAACTGTGTAACTTGGGAAATGTTTTTGTTTTCCCAACTCCATTGCAGTTTCTTGTGGAGATGGAGTAGAACACATTGGTTTATAGTTTCAGGTAAAGGAATATATTTTATTTTAAAATGTAGAAGAAAATGACCATTTGAAAAAAAACATAGAGGTGGAAAAGGCATCTGCAGAATGATACAAGCAAAGGCATTGTTTCAGTCCCTGAGGGTTTGAGGCTACATTCTTCCTCAAAGAATCAGAGACAATTTGTTCACTGACAGAGAAATACAGTCCATAGGCTGTTGTCACTGTCTGCTTGACATGCATGCCCTAGCATCTGCTCTGGCAAGTCAGAAAGGGTACATTTCTAAGAAAGAGCTGCTCTTTAATCTATGTGGAAAATAGCTCACTGGTACTCAAAGGAACATTTTCTTCTGCTTCCTTTGCACTCTTCTGCAGTGTTAAGCAGATATATCCTGATCATATGCATGAAAACATGATTACCTAAACTGAAGTTGATTTGTGAATCAAACATATGGTATAATTAAGAATAAAGAAACTTATCGTAGAGTAGTTGGTAAGTGAACACAGAGAGAAAAAAAACTCTCAGTCAAACCTACAAAAACATTTAAGTTCCTATGTGATGTGCAACTTAAATTTAGATTGCTTGTATGCCTTTCCTATCTGCTGCATTCATACACATCAGGCAGGCTGGAACAAAAACATGTCACTAGAAGACTTCTGCCTTGACTTCTGCCTTGACAGGCTGGGGGACGCAGCCTGAGTTAGTCATATTCAACATCTATTTTTCTCCATGATATCCAGCCTGCAGCTGTAGAGTTTCCACACTAATACTATCAAATACTGTAATCAGAGAAGCAAGACCTCTTCTTTACCAAACACCTCTCTCAAAATCCTCACTTGCCGAGGAGGTAATGGTGAGACTCCTGCTCCTCTCCTTTACTTACCACTACCTACTCTGTATCAGTTAGCCCCAACCTTGACAGAAGCTTTTGTGCTCCCAGCTTCAGCTGTCATCAACACAACAAAATTGATGTTTCCTCAGCACCCAAACAAGTCAGCGAGAGGCAGTTAGGATGGCAGCCAAAAGAATCCATTCTTGGGAACTAAACTATAAGGTCAACTGAATTACTTTGTAATTGTATAGGGAAACAGCAGCAGCACAGTGGGTTTTAACTGTGAGATCTCTTTAGTGCTTCATTTCAGAACTCTGGAGATAATCCAACAACAGGGGGATTTTTGTGGGGAATCCTAGAACCCCCAGCAAGGGATCTGACACAAAAATCTCTTAATTCTCTTAGACTGACAGTTCACTAAGGCAAAAAGTCACCTCTTGTTTTGAAAAGAAGACTTGATGGCAGGTATATTTTACGACTGCCTTGCAGAAATGTTTTTCTTTTTCTGAAGTACTGAACTGCTGCACCTGTTACAAAACTCAGCTTTTCCTCAGAAACTGGGGGAGCATAGCAGCCAAAGGATTCAAGGCTGTAAAAATAATATTTATGCTTGCCTTGGCAAAATATTTATACTGGCAGTGTTACAACTATGGTCAATTTACATTAATTGCATTTGTGAATGAAGGAAAGCAGAAAAGAAGGGAATATCTTTGCCTCGTTATTCTTTTTGAAAATTATAGGATTATAATTTTCACCTGAATGTTTGGAGCCAGCATCATCATATTTGTTGAAGAACTGGCAGAAGAAGAATAATAAACAAATGTTGAATAGTCCATTATTAAATTGTTGTGACTGTTGTTTTTACTACTTTTACTTCTGATACTAAATATTTGTGGTTTCATAGAATCATAGAATGGTAAGGTTGGAAGGGACCTCAAGGATCATCTAGTTCCAACCCCCTGCCATAGGCAGGGCCACCTCCCACTAGTACAGCTCACTCAAGGCCTCCTCCAACCTGGCCTTGAACACCTCCAGGGAGGGAGTAGCCACAACCTCCCTGGGTAACCTGTGGCAGTGTCTCACCACCGTCACTGGAAAGAACTTCCTCCTAACATCCAGTCTAAATCTCCCCTCTGCCAGTTTAAACCCATTGTCCCTCATCCTGCCATTGCAAGACCTTGTAAACAGTCCCTCCCCAGCCTTCCTGTAGGCCCCCTTCAGATACTGGAAGGCTACTCTAAGGTCTTCTCAAAGCCTTTTCTTCTCCAGGCTGAAGAGCCCCAACTCTTGTAGCCTGTCCTCATAGCAGAGCTGCTGCAGCCCTCTGATCATCTTCATGGCCCTCCTCTGGACCCTCTCCAACACTTGCATGTCCTTCCTTTGCTGAGGGCTCCAGAACTGCACACAATGTTTATTTCTAGGGAAATAAACATTCTGTAAGCTGAATCATATTCTATCTTCTGATATAAAAAATAATTTTATCCTGATCTACCCTTTTCCTCTCACAATCATTTGAAAATTCATAGTGCTTGTGTGTAGTTCAGGTATGGAAAGACTAAATTGCTTAGGTACAGCTGATCCGAGACTTTTTGACAATTTCTTGCCGCTAAAGTAGAGCAAAGTTTTAAGATAGAATCATAGAATGATCTAGTTGGAAGAGATGTTAGAGATCAGGCTTTTTCCCTCAAAATAATTCTATAGTGATATTAGCACACTGTCTAAATACGTAACTGTGCATAAGCAATATAGAAAGGTCATTGTGGGAAATTTGGTTTCTCTGTGAACTCACTTGATAACACAGGCTCTTGGATCATATAATGCATTAGAAGTAATTCCTGTAAACAGATTACTCTGTTTCAGCTTAAGAGGCTTTTCCACTTCTCAGAATAGAATATCAAAACCTTAAAAATTAGCATTTGCTCACTGTTACCTACTTTCCAGAACTCACATCCTACTCTTAGCCTGAACAACCTTTAGTTATAATGTGTCTCTTCTGCAATAAGTGTTAAGTAATGTTAGTAGTGACAAAAATTATTTTGTTCTTTGACAGCCTGAGTTGCTTGCTGGAAATGTTTGTCTCTTCCCATCGACTATGATAGGACTCAAGGCCAGGCTGCTCACACAGGACCCTTAGCTAAATATCTGAGGCTATGTGGAATGAGTCAGGGACTCATAGCACAAACACACTATAGGAATGGCTATTTCTAATTTCTGTCTGCATGCTATTAAGAAGACAGAACACTCTAAGCCTTGAACTAATTTTATTATCAATGCCTCAAACCTTTTCACCTTTCAGCTTGTCTTAATGTCAAATGTTGTGTAACTGAGTCACATCTTTCTATGAACTATAAAAGGGATTCTAATGAAGCCCTTAAGGATAACTTTTTAGAATAACCTCTAATTTAAATGACCACATTACCCCAGTAATTTAATATTATTATCTTTTCTGCACAGCACGTGGAGTAAAACATTACCTTTTCCTCTTCATCCACCTAAAATAATAATGAACCAGATCCCATACTTGAGAAAAAAGAGCATAGGTATGTTGCATTTTGTAGATCTTCATCGATTTCTACTTTCAGTTTCTACTTTCTGAAGATACGTGTTGGTCTTTCACAAATGTTAAGGACATAGTTTTTTTCAAGATTATTCAGGAATGTAACACATTCAAAGCATAAAAGCCATGATTTGATGTTATAAAAGGACATGCCAGAGGATGTTCAGTTCTGGATTTCTTCTCTTATTATTGTGCATCTGCATTTAGCTTTCCTCTGTTCTTCAGAACATTCTGTAAAATCCTTCCTTATCAAATGTTATCACTGTCAAGATGTTCAGTCACAAATGCAGAGGACAAGGAAATCTGCTCCTCCAGAATGGGGATACATAATTGTATGGAATTGGTCAGGAATAGTGGTAAATCATTGTATAGTAAAGAAAGGAAACACAGCTGTGTGACAGTTCTAAGAAGCACTGCCAGTTGCTGTTGTACATGGTATTGAGGAGAAAGAGAGCATAAAACAGTGATGCCAGAAGACATTTTCTTTCCTGTACTACCACTAGTAGATGACAACACTCCCCAGCAGCTGTGTATATTGCAAAACTGGACACCCAAGTTAAAATAAATTAAATTATGACTTTAGCTAAAGAAAATGAGGTCTCAAAACAGTTATCAGGACCTCTTGTTCCCAGCCAAAGGTAGCTGCAAAGAGTAAATAATGTCATTTCAGGTTAGAGGAACAAAATTGTATTCTGGAAGTATTCTCCATCAATGACCACCCCAGACTAGGGATCCAGGTTGAGATCGAAATGCCTAAATTTTAGGCATGTAAGTAGCAGGACTTACTTAACTATGTTCCCGTCATCAGCAACTATCTAGTTAATACAGTCAATGGATCCTTGGAAGAAATTTGCCTTACATATGGATATACAACTCAGTTACATAGACACAAGCATCTTTGTGGCGGGGCACACCCAAGTCCCTGCCCCACGGAAGGTTTGAATGGGGTGCGAAACTGTTCTGCTTCCCCCCACCTCCGGTTCCAGGGGTGTGGAATGTCAAAGGAGTAGGTGTCAAGTACCTTACCCCAACCCTGCAGGCTGGAACAGGGGACAGCAAATTGCCCCAGCATATATATGTGGCAATGGGACACATTATCTAGGAAGCACTTGGAAGCACTGAGGAGCACTTGGGAGCAGAAAAGGAGCAGATTTGGAGCAGACTGCCGGAGGCCGANAGGCACTGCCAGACTGCCGACAAGGAGCCAAAGGACCATCTCCAGATTCCTACTCCATTGCTGTGAGTAGCGCTGACGTTCGCTAGGGCTCCAGGCTGCCTTTATTTGTAAGTGTGGCAAAGCTATTTTTTATAGCAAACCTTTCCAAGCTTTCTGATTTTCCTGAATTACTAAATTCCCTGTAAGCATCCTTCTAGAAGATTTTCCTGAACGAATTTCTGAACCAAACTAACCAATTTTATATAAAGTTGTGGGTGGGGCTTTCTGGAAATAAAATAACTGCAGATTTTATAATTCCTGCCTCGTGAATTCCCACAACCGAGTCAAACTTGTACTGTTTCAGATACCCTGAAGTATTCTGGTCTGTGTTTCCTGATCTGGAAAGGCACATGTCTCCTATAGGTATTGTGCCATATTGACTGGCTCTGTTTATTCATATCAGATGCTTTGGTTATCTCAAATAACACCAGACATCTGTGCTTAGGAAATCAACATAGATTTCTAACGCCTGTTTATCTGGATCAATTATAGGCCCCACTGACTGTAAATTTTAGTGTAATAGGAGCTTACCCACCTAATTCACCTGTAAACAACAGACAGACCTTAAAGAAGATTTAATTCCTACATCTCTCCTACCATTTGACACCCACAAGTATATCTAAGACATTTGCATAAGACTGAGATACATGACACAGGAAATACACATTACTGTAGAAAGGAAAATTGTTGATCTGTTGAAACTCTGAAACATCTGTTAACATAGAGTGCATGGGATGTGATATGTACTGGAAGAGTCTGCAACCTCAGTTCTTTGTCTGGGAATTGCTAAGCATTTGCCTAGCCAGCAAGAAAACTGAGAGCAGTTATATATTGGACAAGCAGATCTGTTCCTCAGAGTGCCTGCAAAGCACAATGTGCAGCACATGACCTGCTGAATGGTCTGCTACCATTACTGGGAGACCAAATTTAATAAAAATATCACTGGAAAAAAAAAAAAAAGTGCTTTCAGTTCTCCCTCAGCTTATTGTGGTTTAGCATGTGTTCACATTGCTTTTAAATCATGGTGGGTCCTGTAAATTCAGCACCTTATAAATGGGAGTGAAATTACTATGAAAGTTAAGGAGGAAATGAGCAGATGCAAATCTACTCCAGTCTGGGGCTTGTCACCCAGCAAAACTATCTAATCTGAGCTCTGGGTTAGGTGCTCTTGAAGGAGCAAGAACAGCCAAACCCCCAGCAAGTGTGCGGAGAGAGTAAAGGGGGCTGTAAATTCCTAGTTACAGGTATATGGTCAAAATTAAATCCCGTGCACTACCTTATTTATTCATCTTGTCCAAGATTCCTTGTTGATTAAAATTTTGTTAAGCAAATATTTTGTTACTGTGAGTAGAAAAAAAAAAAAAAAAGGTGTCTCAGGTTTGTAAAAAAGCTTATAGGTGCATGAGTAGTGACTCTGAAATGAAAAGCCGATGTCTGTTGCTGCCAGTAACACTGTAACAGAAGGGCTGTGAACAGCTGGCAATGGATATGCACTACTGCTTAA
>VWYK01002885.1:0-11990 GCA_013399775.1 Semnornis frantzii | reverse complement strand
AAGAGGGGTTGGACTGGATTAGATTTGGAGGTCCCTTCCAGCCCCTAACATTCTGTGATTCTGTGATTTAATGGCCAGGGTGCTGTTAGGTTGATGGTTGTATTCCAATGATCTTAGATGTGTTCTTCAACCAAAACAATTTTATGATTCTAAAAACATTTTAGTATTGAGTTGAAAATAATAATAAATTTATTACTTTTTTTTTTTGAGGACAGAAAAAAGAGCCAAAAACTAGCAGCAGTCAAACACCACGTCTGAATCAGAAGTCAAAAAAATCCCAAACTATTACTTTGCAGCTGAAATTGTCTCAAATGCAATTATTTCCAGTAACATTTTATTAGTGCACTAGACTGTAAATTACTTGGCAGTCTTGTATCTAAATTCCACTTTTCTTTATCATATTATGCTTCCACGAGAACTGCCTTCAATTTTGAGGAGTTAGTGCAGGAAAAGAAATCCAGCACCATATTAGCATGAATCTAAGGAAATGAATTGCTTAGCTAAAATTCTGCCATCTACTATTTTTGCAAGTGGTTAAAAATGCAGCCAATAGTCAACTGATACAACAGTTGTGAGATCTGCAGAGTAGGCTTTTTAGAAAGTAGGACACGGAGAATTCAAAAAAAAAGAGCAACCAAAATTGCAGATCCACTAAAAAAAAATAATTTAAAAAATCACTTTGAGTTCAGATCAGTTTATCGTGACAAAAGTTCAGTTAAATTGCTACTGGAACAACTATTTCTCTGTTGGCAGGACATCAAAAAAAAAGACTTGAAACATCAGATATCCATTAAATTAAAAAAAAAAAAAAAAAAAGTCTCCAGATCCTTTTGACCTCAAAAAGAAATGGAGAAAGATGTCTGTATTATCCTCCTCACTTGCAAGGCATCAATCCTCCACAGGAAGGGATATGACTTCCCTGTGGAGGCACCTCAAGCTAAGCATATTGGTCAGATCAGATGAGTGAGACAAGAAGGTGAAGGACCCTGCATGCACAGCCTAGAGCTGAAGGACAACAAACAATAGTGTGACCAGAAGAGAAGGCTCAGGGGAGACCTCATTGCTGCCTACAGCTACCTGAAAGGAGGTTGTAGCCAGGTGGGGGTTGGTCTCTTCTGCCTGACACCCAGTGACAGAACGAGGAAACTCAGTCTCAAACTGTGCCAAGGCAGGTTTAGATTGGATGTTAGGAAGAAGTTCTTCACAGAAATAGTGATTGGCATTGAAATGGGCGGCCCGGGGAGGTGGTGGAGTCGCCATCCCTGAAGGCGTTTAAAAAGAGACTGGATGGGTCAATTAGTGCCATGGCTTAGTTAATTAGAAGGGTTAGGTGATAGGTTGGACTTGATCTCAGAGGTCTTTTCCAACCTGGTTTCTGTGATTCTTTGACAACAGACCAGCACCAACCTCACCAAATCATGACACAGGCACTGAGAAAAGAACAGACCTCCCAACATTGTTCTCATGCAACATCATCCCCTTCATTAAAAATGTGCCTGTGTTTTCTGGACAAATACAGCAAAATTGGCAACATCTGCAAAAGCCACAGCACTCCCCAGACAAGAAGTGCCCACCAACCACCTCACCCAGCCAGAGCCCAGATGGCAAGGTGGCTGGCTAGTTTCTCCAAACTTGTACCATGTTGTTAGGTAGCTGCTGGGATTCCGACACCCAGAGAAGTAGTGCACGGAATTATCCAGCCCAGCTCCTGACTGTAATGTAGGCATGGGGAGTGTATTTGGTTTAATTACAGATGATTAGCAGAGCTAACTTAAAAGCATCCAAGAGCAGAGCATCTCAGGAATTGCTTAGATAGCTGCTGGGAAGCCAAACCAGCTCAGAATTGCTCATAAAAATCCCCAGTTTGCCCATCCCAGCCCATGGTGCATATGCTTTTTGGTTTCCCTCAGCTGCATGCCGACGCAAGAGCAGAGCTCAGTAAACTAACTCTGGAAATCTGTACATTTCCATTTTGCTTTTTAGATTCAGCTTTTAATTATCAGGGGTGGGGGGAGGAGGGAAAAATCCTCTACTTTGTAAAAATGTGAAACATTTTTATTCCTGTTTCCAAGCCAAGAACAACAGCAGATGGAAACTCATTTAAAATCCTTACATGCTTAGAGTTCTCTTTCTGCAAGTAGGTTACTACTAGCAGTCAGACAGTCCTAGGAGAAGAAAATAAATAAATAGATGCAATATGAAAGTGATTTACATTATATGAGATGACTGGTAACAGATGAAAACTGATGAAACCACAGTGACTGTTTAAAAAAAATAACAACCAAAAAGAAGTCTTAATGTTTTCTTTGAAAACAGTGAAAAGTGGTGAAAAATACTATCAGGTCCCACCAGATAAGAGATGAGTATTAATTTTTCTCAAGGACAGGAGAGAAAACCTGGAGCAGCTTTATTCTGTAACAATTCTCAGCTCCTAGGATATTAGAACACAGACTGACTTGCCATAAGACAAATCATGCCACTTGCAGAATGCCAAGACCCCCAAAAGCCAGCTAGTCTCTTATTCCCCATTCTTGGACTATGCAAGTGAGTGAGAAAATTGGACCAGAGAAGAGTCTGAGTGGTGCTCCAAACCACTTTTCCAGACAAGACATCGTGTTGCTTCTTGAGTTTCCAGCTGTAGCTTTAAGTTGGCTGCTTTGCATGTCACTGGGTCACATTTCCTGTTGGAGTTACAGGAACAGTTCTGCAGGCGACTCATCCATAATCCATGAAGTCTTGAGCATTTTGCTACTCTTGAAGAAATGCAAAGCAGCTTTCTCTGGTCTTTTTTACTATGGCCAGTCTGAACAACAAACTGGTGTTAAAAATCAGCAATGGAAAAGTTCTCTGACACAGAATATTCTGCAAACAGTGTATATACAGCAGTTTCATTCACAGTGTGTGCAGTAGCCCTTACTGATCAGTTAGTAACTGATCACCAGTTAGTGTCAGATCATCACTATCAGAAATCTAACCAATGCCATGCGTTTGAGAAAGTGAGAGCTGTGAAAGTTAAGTGCTATATTTGCACTATTTGCAGAGCATTCTTTATTTAGATTTCTATGGTAACTGGTAAGAGGACTGCAGCTCATATGTGGAATGTTTTCATTCCCCATGGTCCAAAACAGCAGGATCACTACAAGTCTTTTTTAAGGCTTTTAATAGGAAGAAGCGATAAGCAAGCATATTAGCAAGTTAAACAGAGAGAAGTCTTTACTCATTAACTTAAGATGGAGTTCTTCTCCAACACAGCACCAATACATGCATTTAAACTTACCCTATTTAATGTGACTTGAGAAAACCTGGCAGGTATGCATTACCCATCAGGCAGGACTTATTCTGCTGTTATGCCATCTTACCTGTCAAAATGATGCCATCTTACCTGTCAAAATGCAACTTGCACAGAGGAAACAGGGACAACTTTGTTCTCCCTCTAACAGGTCAGGAATCAGGGAATGGATAGATTGCAAAACCAGGTACCTGCTCCAGGGGTATGGTACTGTTACCACAGCAGGAAGCATTGTTCATTATTAAATCACGTCAATTAATGTGAAAAGTGTGTCAGAGAGTGTGCTGCAGTATACAGTCAGCCTACACCTCCACAACAGCCTGTAACCAGGCTGGTCCCACTTCAACTTCTGCTTGCTACTTCAGCTCCCTTAGTCACACTACTGCCTCTTTATGGGTTTTCCCACCTAGTCCTCCCACATATATAACCCTGGACTAATTTGAGGATAATAAAACATCAGGGAGAACAATATAATTGCACTCTGGTTTGCAAATAAATAATTGGAGCTCAAAGACTGTGTAATTTTTTTTTAAGGGAGAAATGCAAAGCAGAACAAGACTCTACCTCTCTTACCATGTACAGAATATGTCAATTTTAACACCAGAAATGCATGTCATCTCAGGTACTCACTTCCCTTCTTATGCTAGTCTTTGTTTCTGAAGAGGACATCAGCCCCAAACACCAGTTAGTCTTTAGCCTCAAATATTCAACACTAATTTTCAAAGCTCCAAGATAAACTAAGCCACGGACAATGACAACTGATTTTTATGGAATATTCCTCTTCCATGTCCCAGTTATGGCCACTCTCTTCTCAACACTACTGCTGCCAAGAGATGGTACCACACACCTAACCTCTGGAAGCTCATGAGCAAGTCTGCAGCAAGCACATCTCAATGGGTCAATTCTTCCCCACTGTACTGAGTTAAGTTTCTGGGAATTGCAATTCCTCTTCAGTCAGAGACTATTTTTATTAAGGAAAGAGGAAATCCTCCCCCTGCCTTCTGTGAGTTTTATCATACATTCACAATTCCCAAGCCAAATTGCATAGGACTCTGAGAACTATCACATCCCAACAAGATTACTGGGGGCTTAGTAGGAGGACAGTAATCACCGATCACAGCACAGCAAGAGTCCTCCACTGCCACCTTCCCCTTCCCGCTGTCCAGAAGCACGGTGCAGCAGAAGACAGCCAAGATAAATCACTCTGTGCCTACCCAAGTGATGACTCTGGATCTCTCTGTCTCAAAAGTCATCATTAGATGAACATATTTACCACAGGGCATGAAGATCCTACTGCCAAAGCTTGATCATGATGCACAGGGATTCAGCAATGATCATTATGCCCTCACTGCTGTCTGGAGACCAGAGGGAAGATGGTGGAGACGATCACAGGATGTTAGGGATGATCTCTGGGGGTCCTTTCCAATTAAGTCCAACCTTCCTGCCAGAGCAGGACCATAATCCAGTGCAGGTCACACAGGAATGCATTCAGATGGGTCCTGAAAGTCTCCAGAGAAGACTACTTCATAACCTCTTTGGGCAGCCTGGTCCAGTGCTCTGTGACCCTTACAATAAAGAATTCACCTTCACCTACCCAACATATGTTTGAGAACAAAGAGTGAGGAGTTCCTTGCAGCTCAGGCAACCTGCAGAGCCAAAGTAAACCAGTCAGGAAGCAGTGGGGAAGGTAAGCTTTACTACCAGGGCCCCATGAATGGGCATCATTTGGCCTGGTTCCTCCAGGGGCCTGTAAAGACCAGCCACCCACTCCCTCCCATCAACTCCCTCCCCTCAAAAATGGTGGCGCCTGAGCACAGACAAAGCCACTCTGTTTAAATGCACCACTTCATGGCAAGAGTATGAAATGGCAGCACTAGGCAACAGTCCAAGAAAATAAAGAAAACAGCAGTTCTGTGAAAGAGAAAGGACTCGCAAAGCACTGAGTTGCAGTGGAAGCCAGTGAATGAACACTCAGTTTTGCTAAAATGCTTACTTAAGACTACTAAAGCTTTACACAGTGTAATGAACATGGAAAATAGGAGTTTGTTACATACAGCAAAGTTGGAAAACATTTTCTACCTGTGGTTTATACTCCTCCCTTGATGCCATAAATCAAACTAATTTCGGAAAACAGAGTATTCAACTTCGTCCCTGTCAATCTAATACAACTAACTAATTTAAACAGGGAGAAATCAGAAGTGCTTACCATGCGACATTAGTCAGCCAGAGACATAATCCTTGCCAAAGAAACTGCATCATGCTCACCTCTGTACCTCCAAACCAAACCTCCTGGAACCCTTTTCACAGTAAATCTTTCCTTGGAAACTTCCTAGCATGAGGTCTGTTGAAATATCTACTACTGTCTTCTGAAAAGCACACCGCAGAGTTCTCAAATTGCCTCCCCCTGCACCTGGATATGTTAAGGCATGTCTGAAAGAACCACATCAAGTCACCATTTAGGTGGTACACTTTACTCCATTCTCTGCAGAGAAGTTACTCTGAGGCATCCCCCTGCACTCAAACTATTTCTCTGCTTGGTGATGCCAGTTTCAAAATGCACCTCCCATACTCTTGCCCTGCCACATTCAGACTATGGTTCTGAAGCATGAGCAAACCTCAAGCACTTTTATATGTGCTTAGACAAACATCTCCAGGGAGGGACTGTCATTATACTCAGCTAATTCCTTTTTGTACTTACTGAGTAATTCCCAGCCTGTCTCACCGATCTTAACAGCATCCTCAAGACACATGCCACAATAGAAACATCTCTATTCATACCATACTTAATGACTAGACTCGGTCCCTCCTGGAGCTCAGAAAAGTCATAAGTAGCAGGAATGAACCGAGAGACATCCAGAAGCTTTTAAAAAAAAAGAAAGAAAAAAAAAAATCTCCCCAAATGCCTAATCACAAGCCAGTAGCCACCCCACAGTAAAGAAAGTAATTGCTTCCAGACCAATGACAGATTAATCAGCAACAGTCCCAAGGCAATTAAGAGAAGTAGTTTGCAGAGATGATGTTCCTAATCTCTACCCAGGTAATTCAGGTCCCTTTCTGCCTGGTTGCCCTCCAGTCACTCTGTCCCCAGCCTGTAGTGCTGCCTGAGGCTGTTGTGGTCAAAGTGTAGAACCCTGCACTTAGCCTTGTTAAATCTCATCCCATCGGCCTCTGCCCACCCATTCAGCCTGTCCAGGTCCCTCTGCAGGGCCCTCCTACCCTCCAACGGATCCACAACTGCTCCTAACTTGGTGTCATCTGCAAACTTACTGATGATGGACTCAATCCCCTAGTCCAGATCATCAATGAAGATATTGAACAGGACAAGGCACAGCACTGATCCCTGGGGGACACCACTGGTGCCAGTTGCCAACTGGATGTGGCATCATTCACCAGCACTCTCTGGGCCCAGCACTCCAGACAGTTCTTGACCCAGCACAGAGTGAATCTGTCTGAGCCACGAGCTGCCAGCTTTGCCAGGAGATTGTTGTGGCAGATGGTGTCAAAGGCTTTGCTGAAGTCCAGGTAGACTACATCCACAGCTTGCCCTGCATTCACCAGGATGATAACCTGATCATAAAAGGAGATCAGGTTGATCAGACAGGACCTGCCCTTCCTAAACCCATGCTGGCTGGGCCTGATCCCTTGGCCATCCTGTATGTACAGTGTGATTGCACTCAAGATGACCAGAGCATCCAACGGAGGGCTACAAAGATGATGAAGGGGCTGGAGCACTGCCTTGTGAGGAGAGACTGAGGGACCTGGGGCTTTTTTGTCTGGTGAAGAGAAGACTTAGAGGGGATCTAATCAATGCTTATAAATATTTGAGGGCTGGGAGTCAAGGAGAAGACAAATCCTATCTCAGTTGTGCCCTGTGATAGGATATGGATGTAAACTACAGCACAGGAAGTTCCACCTCAATATGGGGAAGAACTTTATTGTAAGGGTCACAGAGCACTGGAACAGGCTCCCCAGAGAGGTTGTGAAGTCTCCTTCTCTGGAGACTTTCAAGACCTGTCTGGATGTGTTCCTGTGCAACCTGCTGTAGATTTTATGATCTTGCTCTGGTAGGGGGTTTAGACTTGATCTATGGAGGTCCCTTTCAACCCCTAACATCCTGTGAAACAACCTGAGCTGAGAAGATTCTCAGCAGCACTGCACAAGCCACATACCTGAGCTGCCCAGCCTCTTAAAGGCACAAGGGGGAACAGGCTTCCTCCTCAGTTCCTACCTAAACAGTTGAGCAATATTTCCTCTTATCAGATCAGTGCTGGCTTTTAGACAGCTTGGAGAGGCTGACAGCTAATCAAGGAAATTCACCCCAGGGAACTGAATGCTTACTTTTTCCAGAAACCACGAAACACATCCAACTGCTTCTAATACAGAACTTGGGTTATGCTGCAATCCATGCTGCTAACATTGTGACTCTGACATTTGAAGCTTGTCTACAAAGGCATCACCACCAAAGCTGCCAACTCACACTGATTCACACTGCTGTTGAACAAGAATTTCAGAGTATACTGCAGTAGTATTTTTCTTTACATTATAAACTTCAGAGTATAAATATATATACAAAATACACTTTGAAAAGGTAGGTCGGTACTTTATCCTAGGCACATCTGTCAAACACCACACAACTGGCGAAAGAGAAGACCTAGAACACCAAAGGAGTGTGTTCTGCATTTATTTCCTTCATAGTGCTACCACAAAAAATGCGAAAGACCTCCAAAAAACCCCTACTTGGATCTAGCCAGAAATGCATACCACACAAGCACAGTCCCACCACTCAGAAAGCAGCCTTTGGGTTGGTTTTGTTTATGCACTGATTAGGCTGTTAAAAGCATTCAGAGGTACCCCACCTACAAGAGAGCACATTCCTCAGGGTATGCAAAAACAAAAAAGACCTCTTTTTTCATCGAAGATCTCTAAAACTGTAACAGAGAGCAGACTGTTTCCTAATGTTTTTCATGCAACCCTGTTTGTATTTCTGCAATTCAAACACACTTCTCACAGGATTTAATTTCCACTTCATCTTAATCCCTTCAATTTGATGAATATATCAGTATTATTTTCCCCACAGAGACCCAAAGGAAATTTATGAAACAGCAAGGCTTAAAAGACCTTCAGTTACAGTGCTAGAAAATAACATTATAGCAGAGTCTGAGCGGTATTGTGTGTGAATCATTATTCACTTTACAAAGTAAAGATGCAAAGGACAGAAGGGCTGGACAGATGACTGCTGTCACAAATGATAATTTCCTTTAGCTGATAAAGCCTCTTCTTTTAAATATAGTCTTGCAAATGTAAAAACAAACATCGCACAAGAAGGATAGAGGAGCGCACGAGAAACATCAGCCCTGCCATTCCAAAGCACAGAGATTCATCCCTGAGACAGCACCAGCCCAGCTGCCAAGGCTGCATGCTGCTGCCCAAGCTCAGGCAGATTGCTTCTGACCCCGAGTTAAATCTTGTGAAGCCAGCCCAGATCTCCTCTGCAGCCACAGCACATTTACATGCAGCACAGAAAATCCAGCCATAATCACGTGAGAGGGTGGTGGTGGTGGGGTGGGTACAGGACGACTTCAAGAAAATTCCAGCAATGCTTGGCTGCACAAGGCACAGCATTTGCTTATCTTACTGTTTAGCCTGGAGAAGACGAGGCTCAGGGGTGACCTCATTGCTGTCTACAACTACCTGAAGGGAGGTCGTAGCCAGGTGCAGGTTGATCTCTTCTCCCAGGCAACCAGCAACAGAAGAGGGGACACAGTCTCAAGCTGTGACAGGGGAGGTATAGTCTGGATATTAGGAGGAGGTTCTTTGCAGAGAGTGATTGCCACTCGTCCACCCAGGGAGGTAGCGGAGTTACCGTCCCTGGAGGTGTTCATGAAAAGCCTGTATGGGGCACTTAGTGCCACGGTCTAGTGGATTAGATAGGGCTGCGTGATAGGTTAGACTGGATGACCTTGGAGGTCTCTGCCAACCTGGTTGATTCTATGATTCTATTGCATTTTTATCTTGCCATAAACACCACTGTCTAGAGTCAGCTTGCTTTCATGTTTAAAATCAACACATAAACCCTACTTGACAAATTATACTCATTTACATATCCAACACAAGTGGCCACTTAAGTTTTTTAACACTCTCCTTACTTGTTCACTGCTGCTAAAACTCGGATTTAATTTTTTCTCTTCCCATGCTTTTGTAGAGTCGTGTCCCACCACAAAACGGTAGCCTTGTGTTTGGGGAGATTCTGGAAGCTGAGATGTTTCTTTCCAAAACCATAGCACAGGTTGGACTTCGGATTTGAAAACTCTGACCAAAGATACTGCAGAGCAAAGGTCGGCTTGCAGGACTCTGCTTTTTTCTAGTTTAGCTTATATTTCTACAACACAAAACTGAAGCAATCCTCTGGAATTTTCCAGATGCCTTCACCTTGCCCACGGTCCAGCACTAAATGCTAAACCCGGTGTTAAAAAGTTACAATGTAGCTATACTAACCTAAAATGAACACCATTTGGGCAACTCTGCACTTAGAATGTGTTGTGATCATAAACACAAGCCAGAAAGAATTCGATGCAATGCATGAAGTTGCACATGGGGAAACTTCGATTAGATACTAAGAAAACATTTTTCCCTGAGGGAGTGGTTGAGTCACCATCCCTGGAGGTATTTACAAGACATGTAGATGTCATGCTTAGGGGGATGGTTCAGAGAGGGACTTAGTGTGCAAGGTTAATGGATGGACTAGATCTTAAAGGTTTTTTCCAGCCTAAACAATTCTGCTAATGGGTTCCCACCCACCAGTGCACTATATAGAGGAAGCAATAAGGAGCAGAAAAATAGTTGACCCACAGGTATAGAATTATTGACTAATGATCAATCGCAATTTGATTTTGGCAGCTGGGCTTGCATTAGGAACAACATGGCAGTATTCACATACTGCTTGAAAAGTTTCTCCACAGTAACATGTGTGGTGTTATCCAGTCTAATCTTCCAACTGTTCCTCAAGTCAAGCAATTTTTACACTGAATTTGTCTTCATTCACCTGCTCATTTTCTCCTATAAACTCATCTTTCCCTCTCTCTGTATGGATGCACTGAGATCTCTTCTCCCTAGTACCAAGAGATAGAACAAGAGGAAATGGCCCGAAACTGGGTCAGGGGAGGCTTAGGTTTGACATAAGAAAAAAAAAAGAAAACAAACAAACAAACCATTCTTTACTGAAAGCATGGTCAGGCATTGGAACAGGCTGCCCAGGGACGTGGTGGAGTTGCCACTCCTGAAAGTGTTCGAGAAAGGTGTGGACACGACACTTTGGGACATGGTTTAATGGCCAAGGTGGTGTTAGGTTGATGGTTAGACTCAGTGACCTTAGAGGTCTTTTTCAACTGAAATGACTCTGTGATTCTAGACTAAGCACAGGCAGACATAGAAGCACCTTTATATGGGAGCAGTCACAGAAACCAGAAGCTCTGTCCACTGCCATTGTGAAAAGAAAGCAACCATGATGAAGCTCTCCTATGAGGACAGGCTAAGAGAATTTGGGCTCTGCAGCCTGGAGAAGAGAAGGCTTCAAGGACACCTTAGAGTAGCCTTCCAATATCTGAAGGGGCCTACAGGAAGGCTGGGGAGGGACTATTGACAAGGTCTTGCAATGACAGGACAAGGGGCAATGGGTTTAAACTGGTAGAGGGAAGATTTAGACTAGATACTAGGAGGTTTTTCTTTCCAGTGAGGGTGGTGAGACACTGGCACAGGTTGCCCAGGGAGGTTGTGGCTGCTCCCTCCCTGGAGGTGTTCAAGGCCAGGTTGGATGAGGCCTTGAGTGACCTGTTGTAGTGGGAGATGTCCCTGCCTATGGCAGGGGGTTGGAATTAGATGATCCTTGAGGTCCCTCCCTTCTGACCTAAGCCATTCTATGATTCTATAATTTTAATTTTTGTAATTTAATCACCGTTACGGTATTTCTTTGCTTTCACATTCCAGCCAAAACCAGAAGTGGAAATGACAGAAGAAAGGGTGGGGTTTTAATGCCATTAATTTTAAGCCAGAACAGAAGCAGGAAGCATCGGAAGTTGCACAGGAAAGCTGGTCAGTTCAGCTTTATTGCTGGAAGCTACCGCAACGTTTCTTTTAACATTTCAATGGAGAACAGATTCATAGAACGGTTGGGATTGGAAAGGACCTTAAAAATCATCTAGTTCCAACACCCCTGCCCTGGGCAGGGACACCTTCCACTAGACTAGTGTAGTAGGCTTGGACTGGGTTGAGCTGGGGTTAATACTCCTCAAAACATGGTTCTAATGCTGCATTTTGCAGTGCTGTAGCTGAGCATTGATAACGCACCAGTATTTTGGATACTGCTGAGCTGAGCACCCAGGCTGGGGTTTTCCCAACATCTCTCTGTCCCAAGATGCTGAGAGGACACAGCCAAACCAACTGATCCAGACTGGCCAAAGGGATATTCCATGCCATATGACATCAGCTCAGTTATAAGAATGAAGTGAAAGAAGGAAGTTTGGGGAAGAGTCATCCATGTTCTCCAAAAGTAACCACAGAGCATGGAGAGCTCTGCTTCCCGGGACCAAACACCATCCGTTGATGGGAATTAAAGATTAACATATCCCTCTCTGCTTTTGCTGTCCCATAGTCTATTGCTTTGCCTGCTGTCACTATTACACTGCTTCTATCTTATGACTGGCTT
>VWYK01002882.1:0-11429 GCA_013399775.1 Semnornis frantzii | reverse complement strand
GCACTTGGCTCTCCTGGTCTTACGGGTTCTGCATGGTCTAGGCCGTTGTTACCTGCTGGCAGAGTTGTTCGTGTTAAGGCTGGCTGTGGGTTTCAGGCAGCTTTTGGCAAAGACTCTTGCCTATGGAGTGGGTATTATGCTTCTCCCTGGTAAACTGAAGCATGGCAAAGTTTCCAGGTAGATAACTTTGAAGCAATCAAAGCTTGGTATAGCAGCAAGGCTGGTCTTGAAGCAACAAGGCTTCTTGACTATAGCAACAAGACAAAGCAAGGGGAGGTGAAGCATGGCATAGCAGGGCAAGGCAAGGCATGCCAAGCTGCTTACAACTTCTGGCCTACTTTTATCAAATTGCCTGAGTCTTAATTTCTCCAATCAGAATGTGACTTTACCAGAACTAAGATATTACATGAAGTCATGGGCTTGCTTCACCCAAATGTGGGAAAACATAGGCCTTGCAGGAGGCAAGCACAAGCCAAGTGCAAGTACCTTGTTTACTGCAGGACATAAACAGGAGCAAACCAAGTCTGGGCAAGCCTTGGTCTTCATACTCAGTGGCTCCAGGCCTTTTGTCCTCTTTCATGGGTCTCTCCCCACTCCAGAAGGAGGGGCAGCAGGAGACCATGCCTGGACATGCCTGGACATATATTAGCCCTATTTTTGGCCTACCGTGACACTCTTGGTAAGCAAATTTATGAATATAGACCAGATAAGCAGGCAATAAATGAAGGAGATCCATCAGTGTGTTCCTGTAGTATAGAAAACTGACTACATATTGAACTGTATTCTTAAGAGTACAGTCAGCATGCAGCATGTAGTGATTATTTTCTCTTTTGGTACTCGAAAGACTGAATCCGTTAATGCTGTTTTGGGCTCCTCAGTTCAAGACAGACATTGACATGTCCATCTTCATCCTTAGAGATATCTATGGGATAGTGTTCTCAAGGGTCTGAGAATGTCATAGTCTGAACAGTGGACTTGTGGTGGTTTGTTAGTGTGATCTCAAAGTGCAAAACACAGGTGACTCACACCAAGGGGTTTTACTTCAGTCAACACTAAAATTTTATTTTTTGGCCATAAGAGTAGAGAAGAGTGAGAGGAGAAAGCAGAAAAGTAAAGTGAAGAGAGAAAAAGGGGAAGAGGTCCTCTAGCTACCAACAATGTGAGGGTCCCAAAGACATCTCTCTGGTCCCATGGTCCAGTCCTGATGGTCCTTCTGTTCTTTTCCTGATGTTGTTGTAGCCTTGGTCTCTTGTTCTTGTTGAAAAGAGACCTCTTCTTGTTCCACTTGTTGAAAGACTTTGCCTGTTGCTAGGGAGACATCTTTTATATTCAAATTCACACTTGCTGATGACTGAACTCCGCCTCTCTCCGACCCTCTTTTCCCCATGAGTAAAGTTTCCATGCCCAAGGTGAGTGACCGTGGTCAGGGCCTAAGGAAGCATGCCCACGGCGTGGTCTGTCTTGGAGGCAGATAGCCTGAGGCCAAGAGGTGTGTTTTGGTATTATAATGATGTTATAATAAACAAAGTTCACTCAAGTTCATGGTTTCCTTAGCAACACCAGGGGACATCAGTTTCTTATGACAGCAGTTCCATTCTTCATTCTGAGGTGATGGTCTTGGACAGTGGAACCGTTCATCATACTTGGCAGGTACAGACCTTTGGTACGAGGTGGGTTTCTTCCCACAGAGACCTACACCTCGTGCCACATTCGATTTTGTAGGAATCAGTGAGTTATTATGGGGTAGGCTGCTGCAAAACTCTTGCTTAAGATGTTAGCCTGAATTTCAGTCAAGTCCTTGGGGTAAGAGGATATGGATCCCTGATGACAATGATGAAACAGATAATGCTCTTCAGGCTGCTCCTCACAGAGAAGCTGTATATATATTGACTTCAATACTGTATGCTGCTTGTGCTGTCTCAGGTAGCCTGAATGTCTTTCCTTGCTTTCTTCCATGTGTTTGCACTCTTGGCAGCCCTGAACTACTTTACACTCATGTGATTTGAAAGCTCCATTGAAATTCATTTAATCTCATCTGGAAATCTATCAGCATTATCTGAAGATGGGCTTGCACAAAATGCAAGGCGAAATGTTCCAGCATACTCTTCTCCAGCTTTCCCCTTGTCCAGGGTAGGGTAGCTCTGTAAAGCACTTAGCTAATTTATGTGCCTGGGAGTAGCTTAGTCAAGAATGTGTCCTTACATTCCTTACATGCTGGGAGACAGAATATTGTGAAGTAAGCCTTTTTTTTTTTGTTTGTTTGTTTTTTTTTGTTTGTTTTTTGTTTGTTTGTTTGGTTGGTTGGTTGGTTGGTTTTTGTTTTGTTTTTGTTTAAGTCACTCAAACATAAAAAATGAGTGCATCTTCTGTGGTGACGGAGATGTCAATCTGGTATTTTAAGGAGCAAAGTTCAAATCTCTTTTCTTGACTGTGTACTGTATAAGAGCAAGTTCATCTAACTGGGAAAGGATAGAATCATAGAATCATAGAATGGGAAGGTTGAAAGGGACCTCAAAGATCATCTAGTTCCAACGCCCTGCCATTGGCAGGGACACCTCCCACTAGTACAGGTCACTCAAGGCCTCCTCCAACCTGGCCTTGAACACCTCCAGGGAGGGAGCAGCCACGACCTCCCTGGGCAACCTGTTCCAGTGCCTCACCACCCTCACTGGAAAGAACTTCCTCCTAACATCTAGCCTAAATCTCCCCTCTGCAAGTTTAAACCCATTGCCCCTTGTCCTGTCATTACAAGACCTTGTAAATAGTCCCTCCCCAGCCTTCCTGTAGGCCCCCTTCAGATACTAGAAGGCTACTCTAAGGTCTCCTCGAAGCCTTCTCTTCTCCAGGCTGAAGAGCCCCAACTCTCTCAGCCTGTCCTTATAGCAGAGCTGCTCCAGTCTTCTGATCATCTTCGTGGCCCTCCTCTGGACCCACTCCAACAGTTCCATGTCCTTCCTGTGCTGGGGGCTCCAGAACTGTACACAGGACTTCAGATGAGGTCTGATGAGATTGGAGTAAAGGGGCAGAATCCTCTCCCTTGCCCTGCTGGCCACGCTGCTCTCGATGCAGCCCAGGACTCGGTTGGCTGCCTGGGCTATGCACGCACACTGCAGGCTCACTTTGAGGTTTTCATCAACCCAGATGTATGGGGTTAGGAACTGTGTATCACAATATTTATTCTTCATACAAGAGTGATCACACTGTGGGAGTTTAGAAGGAGAGGAAGCCTCTAAAAAGCCAACCTATGCATCTTGCAGCTCTGGTAGATGACTTCTATGAATCTCAACTTTCAGCATCTGATTCTTATGGTGTACGAGGGGGAGGGGTCTACCTACCTATATTGGATTTTGAGTTATGCCAGATGTGTTCTGAAGTATTAAACTTCACTATCACCTGTGGATCCAGTTCCAAAAAGTTGGCTGCTATGCTCTATGGCTATATATAACACACATTAGTTTGCACTCTGATTTTTTATTTCAACACGGCATATGATGCTTTGTAGGAATAAGGCCTATGTAACAGAGTGTAAGAGGTGTAAAAGGTACTCTGAAAAAGAATCTGCTTCTAGAGGTTTTTGTCATGTCTCCTCATCAAGCATCTCAGACAGGAGAAGTCTTGCATGACAAAGAATCTTAGAATAGGTAAACCATTTTCATTTCTTCTCAGTTTGAGATAAGCTTACACTGAAACTGCACCAAAATGTCATAACTTGGGCCACCCCATGTTCACAGTTTAAATAGGATAATTCATGTCTCTAATCAGTTTATGTTTTATGCAAGAAAGATCAATAGTGATCAGTAAAAAACAGATTACCTTCTGCTCTAGCTTAAGATAGATTCTGTAATTTTGATTCTGTATTTTTTATCAAAGAAAGTCCTGGAGATATGTAATTGGCAGCTACTACTTATTTGACACTGGAGGTGAAACTTTGTGTGGCAAGGTTTTGGTAGAAAGGGGGCTGCAAGCATGGATTTTGTGAGAAGCTGCTAGAAAATTCTCTTGTGTCTGTGATAACCAGTGCCAGATGTCTCCAAGACAGGCTCACTGCCAGCTAAAGGCTGAGTCCACCATTAATGGTGGTAGCATGTCTGTAATAGCATATTTAAGAAGAGGGAAACCAGAAAACTTTCATAATTGCAGCTGGAGTGAGGAATGAGAATATGTGAAAGAATAAACTCTGCAGACACCAAAGTCAGGGGAGAATAAGGGAAAGGAGGTGCTTGAGGCACTGGACAAGAGATTCCCCATGGTGAAATAGAATGTTTCCATGCAGCCCATGAAGATTAACAGTGGAGCAGGTATCTACCTGCAGCGATTAACGGTGGAGCAGATATCTACCTGCAGCCCGTGGGGAACCCCACACCAGAACAGTTGGCTGCACCTGAAGGATGCTCTGTGCCCATGGGAAGCCCATGTTGGAGCAGGGTCCTGGCAGGATCTGTGGACCTGTAGAGAGGATTCCATCCTGGAGTAAGTTTGCTGGCAGGACTTGTGACTCTGTGGGAGGCCCATGCTGGGACAGTCTGTCTGTGGAAGACTATACCCTGTGGAAAGGACCCATGCTGAAATAGTTCATGAAGAACTGAAGCTAGTGGGAAGGACTCATGTAGGAGAAGTTAATGGAAGACTGCCTCCCATGGGAGGGACTCCATACTAGTGCAAGGGAAGAATGTGAGAAGTGCTCCCACTGCAAAGAAAAAAGTGGCAAACGTAACATGATGAACTGACCACAACCCTCATTCCCTGTCCACCTGCACTGTTCAAGAGAAAGGTAAAGAAAATCATGAGTCAAGTTATGCCAAGAAAGAAGGGGTAGGGGGAAGGCGTTTTTAAGATTCAATTTTATGTCTTGTTATCCTTCTCTAATTTTGATTGGAACATAATTAAACTAATTCCCCCAAGTCAACTATGTTTTGCCTGTGACAGTAATTAGTGAGTGATCTCCCTGTCCTTGTCTCAACCTGTGAAGCTTTCATTATTATTTCTCTCCCCTGTCCAGGTGAGGAGTGGGAAGTGATAGAGCAGCTATGGTGGGCACCTGGCATCCAGTCAGGGTCAGGTTTTCAATAGATAGTGACCAAAACTTTTATAAAGAATTGGTATCTTGGGAGCCTCCATATTTTTTCAAATGTAGTTTTGAACAAACACGGTGGCCTAGTTTTCCCAAACTGGAAACGCTGTATTTTGGCAGACTATCTTTTGAAAATGTTAACATTCCAAGTGCAATACCCAAAAGTGAAGCATGAAAAATCAATACTTTTTCTGTCACAAGATTTTACAAGTGTCAAGTGTTCGGTTTTTAATGCATATAAAAGACGACACTTTTAGCAATACATTGCCCTCTAGCACTGTGCTGTGTATTGATTTCTAACAGGCCTAGAGATTCCTGGGAGGTGTTTGTTCCAGGTATTAATCCATCCTGACCTGACCTAGCTTATGAGATCTGATGGGAACCTGGTGTAGATGGTATGTCTAAAAGTATTTTTTTCTTTAAAATATTAAAATAAAATATTGCTGTCAACGTGCTTCTGCCATGTAAAAATAAATTACAGAATGGACTACAGAAAAGAGAAAATAAAAATTAAGATCAAATGGGCAAATATCAAAATAAACCAGGTGGTATTTTTTTAAGATAAAACAAAAATAAGAATCCTGCAATCATCTACATTTAGTGCATTATCTAGACTTCAAAGAAGAGAACCAGGAAGGATGGGAATAGTAAAAGGAAAAAGAAGGCTTCCTTATACACTAGTCTCCACAGTAACTCATGACTGGGAGAGGTTTTTTGTGTGGCTTCTCTGAACCTGTATGAAAATTCAGCTTTGTAAGGCACATTCTATTCATGTAATAGAAAATGCCAATAAATTGAAGCTACAATATTTAAATTTATACGTCCTAGGATTTCTGGAAGTGCTATAGGCAGACAAGTCATTTAATCATTTAATACATACTCCTAGACAAGGACAATTAGGTACCTTATTAATTTAGATATTTTGTAAATGCCACTAGGTAGCACTTCTAAGCTTAGGTACTTGAAGATTTCCATAAACTGTCTGGTATTGCAATCATCTATTATATAATATTTTTCTTAATTATAAAATTATTGGAACTGCAGCTAGTCTGACAGAACAGAATTAGAATAGAGTAGAACAGAACAGAATTAAAATGGACTGGACTGGAATGGAATGAAATCAAATCAAATCGAATCAAATAGAATAGTAGAAAATAAAAAAAAAATATTTTCTTACTTAGTTTTCACATAAAAAGGTAGGACTTAGCTGTTTAATTTTTAAATTACCACACAAGGTCTCCCCTGGCAAGAGATAATATGTGCAAACCTCAAGCATAAAGAATCAAGAAAGCCAACTGTGACCTTATTCTTAAAAAAATCTTTTAGTCCATGAAATGTCTGGTATTGGGGGATGGAGTGGTGTATTGAAAAGCACATATCTTACTAACTGTAGAAATCCTTCCCAAAAAAAGTTGATTTAATCAGATCAAACAAATATGACTGATGATTTTCGATCTTTTCCCCTCCTCTACTTTACAATCCTTCTAAGTATGAATGTTTTGAGGCATTCCCCCCAACCATTTATTATGAGTAAATGTTTCTCAAACTGAATCTTCAATTAGATAAGAAAAGCTTAAAGCAGAACACCAGCTCTTTACACTTCACAAAGCACGCACCGTGTTTTCTCTGGAGAGAAGATTTTTTATTCTAGTGATGCAGGAGCTTAGATTTCCTAGAATTCCAGTGAAGAAGCAGACGAAAGCTTGACACATCTGACTGCAAAATGTGCTGCCATTTTAGCTTGTTGGCAATTTCAGGATTCTTGGCAAAGTGGAACAGATGTTAGAGTATTAATCACCATGTTTTACTTTCTGTGGTGAAGTATTTAGGAGTTACTCAAACGATAAGACTTGACAGCTCATGTAAGTTGTTTCCATTCTGCTGAAGCTAGAGAAATAACGTGGCCAAGCCGCTCCAAAGAGAAGAATAAATTGTCAGTGTTTGTGTGAGGTCTTGCTGTTTAGGGGAAAAAAAAAAAAAAAAAAAAAAAGAAAGAGAGAGATATATTTAAAAAAAAAAGCCTGGCAGCTACTTACAGGTCTTTACATAAAGGCTACTTGGATAATAACCAGAACTAAAATGTCTAGAACTTTGTCAGGGATGGGCTTTCCTCTGAGGGGAACATTAAGCTTATCGCAACTGATGATTAACAGCTAGTGACTCTTGAAATAAGAGAGATTTTCTTGCAGAAGATTAAAATGGGAGTCTCAAGCCTGTTGAGAAGAGGTGTCTTGTTGAAAACGTCAAGCCTAGAAGACTTTCAGGATTCTGGAAATTAGTAATTTCTCTTGGGGTTTGAAAGTACATTTAGGATTCCTACTAGAGAAAGGAAGTATCTCTTCCCACTCCACCAAGTAATCTCCAAAAATCATAATATTAGAAAGAATAATTATTCTTCACTCCTTATTCGAATAGTTCATTGCATTGTTTTGATTAGTATTATTCCCCTTTTACTGTGTTTCCATTATATATTTTTAACATATTATTTTCCATAAAAGTGCTAACAAAACCATCAACATTAGGTTGGTGTAGGGCAAGACATCATACAGAAAAGGCATCTACGAGGCTTTAGACATCTCTGCAGGCTATCACCTCAAGAAACAAAGCTGCTGGTCTCTTTGAAAAGCAATTTATACTGAAGCGTATTCGTCTGTGAGGGCTGGTGTATCTTAACAAAAAATCAGTGTTAAGCCATTGCAATTTCCTTCTGAATTCCCATTGTCCAGGCCAAAATGAGTGGCCTCAACCACTTCTCTCTCTCTCTCTCTTTTTTTTTTTTTTTTAAATGATTCCCAAATGGATGGGCACTTTCCAAAATCAGCTCTCATATTAGACAGACTGGAAACACAGGCAGAGTAATTTCTGTGTTTTGAGCCATGCTGGAACATGGTCTTGCAGTAGATCCTGGGCACTTCCATGATGACAGTACTGAGGAAGTTTTACTTCCTGTAAAAAGAAACATTGACACTAAGGGAACTTCACCAGCAAAAATTGGAGTACTGACGACTGTTCAGTATGCAGTCATTATTTCCCTGCCCCTGGGATGAATGATGGATAACACGTTGCTGACAAGCAAGCTTCCAGCCTTCCAGACACATCAGTGCATTCTTATTTACGCACTAAGAAAAAAGTGAAGGCCTACCAATAAGATAAGCATCTGCATGAGTCTTTTCAAGTCTCCAAACTTTAACTTGCCTGCAAATCCATTTTTATGAATGGTTAAATAATTGAAGAAAATAAATCCATCTGTATTACTGAGAACTCAGACTTAGGATTGATCATGACAAGAGACATAGTTCAATGATAAGCAGCTGCATTGTTACATCTTTCATACCATGCTATATTTCTAACTGTTTTTAATTTAAATCAACTTTTGAAATATTCAGATTGCTTAAAAAAAGAAAAAAACAGCCATGAAATATTTTGACTAAACATCACTTTACTATATGTCTGTCATATCTTGTCAGTCTGTCTTACTCTTCCTCTGTTTTGCAAGCCTAGATTCTACATATGCTAAACAGAATAATGTATACAGTCTAAAGAGACAGTGCCAGGAAATCTGGAATTTATTTGAGACAGGTAACTCTGCAGAAACAAAAGGAAGTGGGACCTGGAAACCTGTAGTTATTGCCTCACCACTTCCAGTTATGAATTTTTGTTGATTATAGCATAGAAGTTTCACAAATATTTAAACACCAATCCTGAAATTAAATTGGAAAATGAAATTAGGACTCATAATTTACTGAGACATTCTGGAAATTTTACTCCAAACAAAATAATTGGTCTGACTCACCATGACAACTTTGTGGGATCTGAAAGAGTAATCAGTTTTCTCACAGAAATCTTTGCTTCATCAGCTCCTAAGATTAGGGGAAAAAAAAAGGTCAGGCCATCTACAATCTTGATATTTTGAAGATATTAAAACCTGAATGTTAAATCTAGTTCAGTTACTCACAATGACATCTTGCATATCGAGAAAATGGACTCATAGGAATTAAGAGTTCCTGTTGTAAAGTAAGACCATATTAAACCAATCGTATAAAACTTGACATGAATTTTGTTTTACAAATTTAATTTTGTATTGTATTCTGATTCGTAGCTTTCAGATCAGATTTTAATATCGATCATTTTGATTTTCATATAGATTTCCATATCTTAAAATATTTCATACTCAATGGAAAATAAAAAAATAAAGCAATGACCCTATGTGCTGGTTTGAGCTAATTGGAATATTTTAAATAGAGAAAATTATACTGTAGGCTGTGAAGGTAAAAACCATGGTGATGTCTACTTCACTCAGAGGCTTGCTGCAATGTTTAGGTATAAGAAAACCAAAACAAAAAGATAAGAGTCTCTCGAGCTGGCAGTCTGGGTCACAAGAGACTTACTTGCTTACTTGCTGGCTTGCTGCTTGGGTCTTGGGCTAGCAGCTCTGGCTTCTCCTCTCTGTTGAATAACTTCACTAACCACTTTTCTTCTAATCCTCCCCAGCCGANAAAGTGTGGGGGGGCGGGGAATTCCCAAACCGTCACACCCTAAGTTTTTAAATAGCATTATACTGTGCAGTGAAGTCCAGGCCTTGCTTATTACTTTTTTTAATTACTATATTTGGCTGCAAGTTTCCTTTAAAATTCCATGCAGTCCAAAACAAATACACAAAAATCCTCAAATCCTGCCGAGAGCTCAAGGTGGACAGAAACATTTTTTGGTTGTTTTTTTTTTGTTCTTTAAAGATGATATCTTTACCTCTTGGTTCATTGTGATTGACGTCATTATATTCTTACCAGTATCCACCTATAATCCAGCAATTCTAAGCAGTGAAGTTATGCATCCCTTAGTTAAAACTTATTTGGATTCTGTTGAACTTTCTATGTTACAAAGACCACAGAAATAAACCTTTAATCAGTATTCTCTGCTTTTATTGCTAATATTGGGTAAAATAGGCCATACCAATGGTATAAATGAACCCACAAAACCAAATAGACTAATACTAAAAGCAGGTTAATTTGATTCTTTTAATTATGTCAGTGTAGAATGTATGCATCCATACACATTACTGAAGATTACTATAGTTGATAGGGAGAAATAAATATTGCCAAAGTGGTATTCATACAAGTCAATGTAGATACCTACTTCAGGATAAAGATAAATGTTATCATCACATACCTGTTTCTCCAAGACCCAGAGGTGGCCAGCTCCCATAAAATACGTGCAAAGAAGTTGTCTGCATTTGATCAGATGAATCATAACTTAGGAATCATTCTGGTCAAATGTGTTACATGTCTAGGCAAAAAATATCTCATTGTCTGCATGTTTCAACATCAGAAATAAAAACTTTTTTTTTTAAATTTCAGCTTGTCTTTTGTACTTAACATAATTCAGTCTTCACGATGTTACTTCTGCTTTGGTTTCTATACATATGACTAAAAATAATATAAAGAAGTTATGTATGTATCTCCTTTTATGGAATACAAGAGTAAAAGAAAATCCTTGATATATTTTTTACATTAATCATAATTACTGTGTTTAATTACCACACCAAAACATGAATTTTTGCAAGAATAAATTTCCCTAAGTATAATCTCAAAAATTTAACACATGCTGAGGAAATTCAATAGAAATTATGTCAAACATGATACCCAGTGATAGCTAAAGGCTTATCTAGTCCCTTTCAACAAATGTATATCATCTGTCAGATTCATGAACAGATGTCTCAAACAGTTAAGCTTAACTAACTAAACAGATATAGCCACATCATTCATGACAAGAGTCTGATTCCAACTCATTTTCCCCCTATCATAGTAGAAATTATCAAAATTATCATAACTCTCTTTTGGTTAAACTACTTGTAAGAATTTAATTTATTATGAAAATAATTTTACTGGCTTTTTTTTTTTTTTTTTTTTTTTTTTTTTTTTTTTAATTAGTTTTCAGTTTTACTTCATATAACCGATGCTGTATTTTCTGCTTGCTGTTTTAGCCAGCTTGAAAACTAGCTCTCACAAATGCCATAAAGAACAGTTAATTTTCCCTTACTACTTTTTTCCCTTAAAAAAGAAATTGTCTATAAAACCGTTTTTTGCCTATGTAAAGTTTTAATTTCAGAGAAAGAACCAGCAAAAATAGAAAGTTTTGAATATGATTTAGGACCATTTTTTAAAGTGTTATTAGAGGAGATACGGAAGTTAAATTAAACCAAAATGAGAGCTGATGCTTGAAAAGTAGAGATGCCTTAAATTCTCAGTATAATTAGGTGTGCAGGAGATAAATCAATCAGCCTAATGACCTGGTAAGGACATTATAGGATGCTTGAGGAAGGGTTATGAACTTCATGGCTTTCTGTTTTTTTGTTTGTTTT
>VWYK01002879.1:7908-41245 GCA_013399775.1 Semnornis frantzii | reverse complement strand
TCACATTAATTAATTACCCCCTGCATTACACTGTGCAAGTCTGGTTGATCTGTCGGGACCACTGCTATGCAATGCAATGTGCGACTTCAGTATCCAGCAATCTAACCACAGCCCACTCAATGTGCAAACAGATGTTGGGGCAGCTCTGATACTGTTATTGTGATACAGTATGGTAACTGGGACAGTGTCTCCTCAGCAAATTTGCTTGCAATCCCTGTGATCCTGGGCAGAAGTATGTTGAAAAACCATTTATCTGCAAGTATGATGAGTGTCTGCCATATAGACAGCAAATTTGGGTGAATTTTCAGAAGTCATCCTGTTGATTTACAAGAGAGAAAAGGAGAGGGCTAAGGAGTGATGACCTTAACATCTGATCTGCCTGTTCTGTTTTTCTTGCAATGTGCTACACAGCTATGTGAGTCTTCCACAGAAGGGATCCCATGCACCTGTTTTATGTGCTTCATTGTCACGTGGGAGCAGGTTAATCTGGGGCATTTGATGCTATGTATCTGGGCCCATTACCCATCTGAACGGGAGACAGAGTACAGCTGTGTAGATCAGGCAGAGAAAGAGGAGAGGTTTCTCAAAAACAGGTTCCACGATAGCACTCATTAATATCTCCAGGAATGCTGGCTGTGGTGTGGAAAAGAAAACAAGAAACTTTGTTTCTGCATTGCCTCTTCTAAATACAGTCAGATTCTGTGGGCCATACTTTTGCTCTCCTTTGAGAGCTAGAAGACTGGTGGTGAGGTGCAACTGATGTCAGGATCTAGTGTCCATCTCTCATGCACCCAGACATCCCAGGGTGGAATCCGGAGGCAGGGCCTGATCCTTTCATTTTGGTCTTCTGTTCTGTCCTTGGGCTTAAGCACAGATGAAGGAGTGTGCAGTTTGGGATAACCAACCTAGCTGCCCATGTCTGGCACACCCACACACCTTTGGCTGATAAAGCTCAAATTCTGGCTTGCACGTGTGCCTGTCAACACAGAGCAGGTCGTTGCTGCTGTGTGGTAGTCTCGGTTCTGCCCTCAGCCCATGATGAAGAACACAGAGACAGAGATGGGAAAACCAAGAACCACTGCAGACCCCTGTCTCTTTTCTTGACAGTGATCTGTTGGAAAGGGTGAGGCGGTGGAGAGGCAAAATTGTGGTCTCTTGTGCCCTCTGGGGACGACTGGTATATAATACAGGCAACAGAAAGCGTCAGATACAACACAGGGCTTTTCACAAAGGTTTTTAGCCATCCCTGCCTCAGGAGAGGTTTGCAAGGCGGGAAGGAGACTGTGGCTGCCGAGTCTCCGTGGACCTGTCAGATTCTCCTCTTCTGACAGCACCTCCTACTTTGGGAAGAGAGTCAATAACGGAATGATGGATAAGATTTCCATGAAAATATCTCATCCTCATCCTTTATCTGCCTTTTGTCTTAGCCTGTCTTGCTCCACCCCCTTCCCCCCGCCCCCCTCCATTTTTAGTGCTAGTATGCCTGCCTGCAGAACTTACAGTTTCTGATGCCACACTAATTCCTCCCTCCTAAGTCCATTTTCATCCTTGTTTAGGTGGCCATGCTGCTTAGAGAGCTGTTCCGATTGGGATTTCTGGTGAACGCCTTGAAAATAACTGTCCTTAGCTGTGAGAAACTGATAAAGGTTTCAACATTTGGCCTTGGCCTCTATATCCCGAGAGGGATATAGAGATGGAATATGCAGAGTTCAGGAAACAAGGAGTAAATGACATGGTTGTGATGTATTCTTGTTAGAGAATCTCCTGAGACTGCTGCTTCCTTGACCAGCCTAGCAGTCTGACCTTTTGAGGTAGAGACTTGTGAAGACAGTTTGTCTTGTCCCATTCCTGCAAGTGCAGTTTTACTGGATGCTTGGATCCCTTTGGTTGGCTTCTGGCTGATTTATAGCCACAAATCCTAAGTCATCTTGAGTTCTACCGTTATTTTAAGGATTGTACCTCCAAGCCTTTCTCTGAGGATTCTGTTGTGCCATCACTCCTGCAGAAGCCTTAGGCAGTACTCTCACTCCTCTCCTCAGCATCCCTCCCGTTCTAAGAGCAGCTCAGTAGCACAGGTTTACATACTGACTTCAGTGGACCCAGAGCCATCCTTCCCACTGATGAAATGGAACCTGGCAGCAGCTGGAGATGGGGTGCAGATAGTCTGGCAGAAGTCTGACCAGTGTCTGGCTGGTGTTTTCTGATCATCTGATGGTAATCTGAGAGGTCTGGCTGGGCTTGCAGTGAGGTGCTGTGGCCAGGAGTCCCCTGGGTTAGCTGAGCCAGAGTGCATTATGGGTGTGCCCTGGCTATTGCTCTCCTCAGCCATGCACCATTCCTTTGGTAGGGATAAGCTGCAAGACAGCAAGTTCAAACTTGCACCTCCTGGAAATTCTTCATGGAATTTCTTTCCTTGGTGATGCTAACCTGAATACATTTTTTTCTTTTTTTTTTCTTCTTTCTTCCCACTTTCTTTAGAAACCCTGAAACTGCTCACCAACACAGATCTAGATGTGCTGCCCAAGTAAAGGAACTGTGAAACTTCTTTAATGTTGAAAGATGTGTTTTATTTATACACTTGGGATAAGCCCAGAGGCTGTCTGGGCAGACAGGAAGTTCCAGAAAGGAATTTCCCCCCATCAATCTAGCAATCACAATAATATTTTCTCCCTTCCTCTGCAGAGACAGTATGTTCAGTTCCTAGCACTTTTGCTTAAGAAGTTTCCCACTTTTGTAGGAACCCAGGTCCTTCCTCTCTCATGCTATTTTTCTAAGCAGATCAGTTTGCGATTTCTTGTCTTTGACCTAAAGACCTCAACTCTGAGGCAGCTGATGAGTTCATTTGCCATCTCCATGGGGGTAGGATGCATGAACTGGATGTCTTTTTCATCTTTGGACTGACTGCTGCTGGCTAGCTACATGGCAGGGCTCAGAACCACTGTGTGATCCCAGCTCAGGACTGTTATCATGAAGGAGTTTGAAAAGCAAGCAATGTGAATGAGTTGCAGTATTTGAAGGACAGAGATCCTTTAGCCAGGTGAGATGATTCCTATTCTACAAGGTTTAGAAGTTACCTAAACCAGAAATTATTGTTTCTCTTTGTTTGTCTTTCTGAGGAACCAGACTTCCCTGTTACCCTGGAGCTTCTGGTTGACCAAGCTAAACTGTTGGCCTTGTGAGTGCTGTGCAAGCAGCCCATTACCAATGGGTGCCAGGGGGTCTTTTGCAGCCCCTTTTGCAGAGAAACAAATGTCTGCAGTACCAGATAGTGAAGCACGGTATAAACAGCTATGGTAATCTTGTTCTTCTAGGTTCTTGGGTATTACACTGACTTTCCAACTGGCCCTAGCAATTTGTGGAGAGGGAATGAGCAGCAAGAGAGTTAAAATGGATGGGGCTGCCCAGCAGTGCTGTTAAGCAGATCATCTCTTCTCCTTACTGCTATCACGCGGCCTATGCTAGTATGGCCAATGTTTCTCTATCAAATACAGGCATCTGTAATCTCTGAACACTATTTCCTTCAATTTATTTTCTGATTTTTCTGATTTTTTTTTTTTTTTTTGGTGTGGCAGCTGAAAACTGCATCTGTGAAAACATGTATGCTAGGTAGTTCATCATGCAGATGTGCCTAAAAAGAAATGCATCTAAAAGATCACAGATAGGTATCAGTTTCAGCCACCTCTGTCCAGCCTTCCTCATGCTTTCTGAATGTCCAAAGTGTTTGCATGACAACCGCTGGCTCAGTTCTGGGCAACTTCCTAGCCATCAAGGCAACTGTGGTTAGTTATCACCTTTGTCTATAGTGAAGGGCTTGTCTGTAACCTCATGTGGGATGTTTCCCAACTGCCTGCTCATAGTAAAAAGACCACACATCCAGAGCTTGGAAAGTGCTTGTGTGCACTGCACCTTCACCCCTTCAGTTGGGTCATGAGGTGTTTATGGTTTCTGCACTGGGGACTCACCCTTAGTTGGTTTGTGTTAGGACAGACATAGCACAAAGTCAGAGATGATTCTGTCTGGAGGAGCCTATGAGCTCAGCTGTTCACACACTGGGACAAGAAATGCCCTGTGGTGACTGATGGCTGGCTCAGGGATAGAGCTTGGTGCCCTTTGCCTATTTTGCCAGTCATGCCGTTCTGAGAACAACATTCATTATTTTTGTGAACTGCTTTTATCTCTTTACATTGAACTGTGGTCGAGACAGGGGACAACCCAACTCTGTGGCATCACTCAAGATATACCTGACTTTGGGCCCACATCGCCCCCCAAGTTTCCACCCTATCTCTGCCTTCCTATTCTCTTTTAGGAGACAAATGCGCCTTCCGTGCCTGGCGCCGGTTGTAGCTTCAGTGTCTGTGTCAGACGTCACCCAGTTAGGGTTATGAGTGAGAGGGAATGAGTGACTTTCTAGCTCGTCTCCCTTGGTGTAATGAGGGGAGATCCCCAGTAGATGGCACTTGAACCTCTTCTCTGTCCCTTTTGCCTTCAGCATGGGGACCTTCAGACCGGCGTCTGCACGGCCTTGCCATGGCACGGAGTGAGGGAAAGGGAGGTTGAAGAGTGGCTTGAAGGTAGGTCGAGCAAATCCCCATGTGACTTTAAAGGGTGAGAATAGCATATCTCTCCTTTTGAGAAGCCTTGGCTGGGCCTGCCTTCTGCACCCACATGCATCTCGCAGTGTCAGTGGTACTACTGGGCGGGATAAACTGCAAAAGGTATTAGGTTGTCGTCTGAGCACAACAGGAAGCACAGGTCAGGAGGAATCTGCACTAAACTAATTTTTGCTGCATTGTCTTCACTCCTCCTGCCTGTATTGTACCGTTTTGACAGGATTCCCACAGTTTATGAGGGAAAATAAGATGAGGCACACCAAGAGCAAAGGCAGTTCTCCAAGGATGTCTTCCCCATGGCAGCAGGAGGCAGGAATATGTGGGTATTGTGGAAGTGAACCAGGATCCTGGGTCAGCTCGCAGCCCTTGCCCTCTCCTTGTCACCACAATGTCATTTGTTCTTGCAAGGAAAACTCGGCGCTTGTCTCCCTTCTGCTCCTGATCTGACCATGACGAATTTAAAGAGATCTTCCAGCAATGATGGAGCAGGTGTGTGGGTTTTCCTTAAATGTTATGTGATGCATTTTTCATCTTTTTATCATGGTACCAAAGGAAACTTGGACTGGGTTTGAGATCTGAATTTGGTATGACCCCAGCAGGCAGATCAAAACTCCAGGTTGAGAAACCCATGAAGCAAAACCAAGGCAAAGTGATTACATGAGATATTTGGGAAGTGAAACCACTGAACTTGCATTGCTACAGCAGTGTGATCTGGTAACAGGCTAGATTACAGCCTGGGAGCACACAGATAGAGTCCAGGTTATACAATTTCTATTCTTAGATCTTCCACGGCTTTCTTCAGGGAATTTCAGAAACTCAAGTAATCTGTCTTGCTTTTCTTCTTTGGTAATAATACTGTTACTTACCCTGGAAAAATATTTTGCTATCCTTGGACAGACGTTACTTTGTAGTGTTCTGCAACCTGTGTGGAGGAGCAACACCTCCAGATCTCTCAGGAAGCTTTATTTCAGGTATATGGGGCAGCAGTGTGACTTCTCATCTACTGGGAACCCATCTAACATGTGAAACCTCATCCTTGGGCAGGGATCACATAGGACAGGAGTTGTATCTGCAGGTTGCAGTTCTTCTCTCTATAAGGAATTCTTTTCCTCTTGGAGTCTGCTAAACTGCTTGTTGCTGGCTGCAGCCGAATGTCACTATGCCCCATTCAGAGGAGATGCTGGATGCTGCTGGTCAGTGGAAAGCTTGTAATCTGCCAGTTGCTCCTGGCATTGCAGCTATGAAGCAAGAGAGGTAGGCCACAGTATTTACCAATGTGAAGTGCAAGGTTAGTTGGGGAGGAACCTGGGAGTGTGAGTTTCTTCTGAGCCTTCTGTAATGGATGGTCATGGCTATGCACTCTGATGAAACACTGGGAGCAGGTATGTATAATGTGACCCCAAAAAGACCTGGGTGTACTTGACATTGTCATTCCTGGTTATTCTGTTTATATGAAATACAAAGCAAGAAAGAAATAGCTGCTCTGCAGTTGTCTTCTGAAATGTGTAGGCAAAGACTGAAGAAGCAGAGTTAATATACGGAATTATAGTATGTTTCTTTTGCATGACAATGGCCATGACATAGCTCTGTTGGGACTTGGTTTTGCTTCTTGTTGTGACCAGCGCTAGCCTTGGAGCAGGTTAGGTAGCCTGGCATGAACCCATGACCAGGCTGTGACCACTGCTGCTGTTCTGGGCCCATAGCAGGGTGGTGTGAATTCTGGTAAAAGCTGTGAGGTGTTGCAAATGGGATGGCAGGTTCTGCTCTTCTGTTTTAGAGAGCTTTTTCAGCTTCATCTGTCCTGAGGCAAACAACTAGGCCCTGGCATGTTCCTATCCCAATGTATGAACCCAGAGAGCTCAAATATGGGAAAGCAGTAATTTTCCGTAGTTTGAGTGCTGTTTGTGGGTCATATCTTACAGACCATTACAAGGAAAAACAGCAGCTCCAATGGCAGAATAAGGAATGAATAAGGTCTGGGGAATTTGGTTTTATATGAAAAAGAAGAAAAAAGAAAAAAAAAAAGAAAAAAAGAAAGAAAAAGTATGTTCTTTTAGTGACATTCATGAGGAGGAAAAAAAATGATAAGTTCTCAGTTGCTGGGCTTTGGGATATTCCTTGAATATTGGTTAGGCATCAGGAGTTATTCTTACCTAACATTAGCTATACCTGTATGGAGAGTTTCAGCTTTCCTCTGGCATTTTACTCTCTCCTGTTGGAGGCAGGACACTGGAATAGTGATCTGTTAATGTGCAGTATTCCCTGCTTTTCTTTATTAATGCAACAAGGAAGCCAGCAGTCCCTATAACAACCTATGGTGGCTTACAGTCTTAAGATCGGATGTTGCTTTCAATTCAGTGTGAACTGGATAGGGGGAAAATAGGTGAAAATACCACAGTGTGAGTGCAGAACTTACGGAACAAGTATGGTTTAACAGAGGAGACAGTTTCTCACGGCAGGCATTTTCTAAGGAGACACTACCTGGAAAGCAGAAATGCTGTTTTCTGGCTCAGACTCTGTGCCTATTGTACCCCTCACGAAAAAAATACTTGGCTAACTGGAGATGAACTGAAGCCCTTTCCCCTGCAGCAAAAGTGTTCTCTTCCCTTTCTGTAGTCAGCATTTTAGGAGAGCTCTTTCTTTATCTCGTTACAGGCGTGCTGGCTGAGAACAAGGAACCAATACATTAAACAGTCTGTGTTCCTCTGAAATTCGTACACAAGCAGAGACCCCTCAACTTTTCCCAGAAGGAAAGTTGGGATAAAAGGTTCTGCTGGTCCCAAGACACTGGTAATTGACAAAAAAAGGGGACCTTTCACCTAGACACGGGGCATTGGCATGGAGTTGGCAGTGGCTGAAAGCCCTTTGTTAGTGCTGGCAAACGTGTCAGTGGCTTCCTGCGGGTTCGAAGTGGCTCGAACTGTATCAGTCAGTCTCTGATAACTTTCCTGGCTGTTTAGGGAGGGAGGTGCTGGAGGACAGGCCTTGAAGTGGATCACTGTGCCGGAGCTTAAGAGAGCAGCTGGTGCAGCAGGACCCTGTGCCATTCTGGCCCAGCGCTTGCATTTGCTGTGACAAAAGGACTCGAGATAGGGTGCACGAGTCATCCCTATGGGTCCCTGCTCTCAGGCAGGGGACCGGGCAGATGGGTCAGGACATCCTGTTACCTTCCTGGGCTGCGCAGGCTCTGAGCCAGGATGCGGTGCAGCACAAGCTGCATTCTGGTTAGAGACTGCCCGGGTCCGGAGCCCAGGGAAGGGCCTGGGAAGGACCTGTGCAGGGCCTTCTGCGCCACTGCAGCAGACCCCCTCCTACTTCTCAGAGACCCTGCGGGCTGCAGGGGGAGCGCGCACGGCCCCTTTAAGCAGAGGCCCCGCCCCGTCCTGCCCCGTCCGGCCAATGGGCGCCGCGGCTGCCGCGCCGTTTGTTACAAGTTTCCCGTCGCGAGAAGGCGCACGGGGTGTCGGTGCCCGGCGGCGCCCGGCGGCAGTGGGGCGCGATGCCTGCCTGCGGCCGCCGACGGCCGGGCTGAGCGAGTCGGCGGTCAGTGCTGCCATGGACTGAGGAGCTGTGCCGAATGTGTCTTGTCCCTTGCAGCACGCTGCCAGTTGGTACTTCCCTCCTTTCCGAAGCGTAACCGGGGAGGGGGTGGAAAGCGAAGGAAGTTTGGTATTTATTCCCTAGGCTTGGGAAAAAACTCCCCTCTTCCTTCTGCCGCGGAGGGCTGAAGCAGAGTGCGGTGGCGGAGGGAAAAGGGGCACCTCTGTAAGCGAGTTGTCCGGAGCTTCCCCGCAGCTGCTGTGTACCTGGGGTTGCTGGATGCAAGCGCTGTGGAGCTCCTCCAAGCGTAGCGGCAGTGGCTCAGCAGATGTAGATGCCTGCGTGTGTACATGCTTAACCCTTTCTTGGCTCCTCGGATTTGTACCATGCTGAAGATCCTCACTAAAAAGCTGAGGAACCAGAGTTTGAACGAAATTCAACCTTTCCAGCTAAAGGTAAGAGCAGCTGGTTGTTTTTGCCTCAGGTAACTAATAACGGGGCTTTGAGAATCCAGTAACTTGCAGTGTTTATTATGCTGGGCCAGTTTCCTCTCAGCCAATATGCTCAGGAGGAACTGGCCTAGGCTGTATTCCTGTTACAGAAGTCCTGTTCCTTTATACTCGGAGTTAACCAGCACAGTTCAGTAGGTGGATACAGGACGGTGGCTATAGGTAGATGTACCTGTCTGTTCTTTAGAAGTATGTACTTTTAACGGGGTTCACGCTTAACTACACGGGTATTTGCCTGCCTAGTTACCTTTGTACGTGCAATTTGTAGCCTCGCAGCCCTTGCCAGGCTGGAACCCACTGTGCTTGGTGCTATACAAACATAATTTGCCTAAAATGCTTTTCAGCTTCTTATTTGCATTTCTCTCCCTTCTGCTCCCGAAGGCTGGAATCCAAGCTGAAGTTTGCAGTTTGACTCACTGCATTGACCCATGGCTTTCCAGATTCTGCCTACATCCTTTCTTAATGCTCGAAAGAAAAAGAAGGAACACAGATTCAGGATAAGGAATATCTAAGCCCTTTCTGCTAAATGTGAGGAAGAATTTGTGAGCCACATGCAACAGGATAAAAATGGAGTCACAGTTGAGCGAGTTACAAAAAATTATCAGATCCTGTTTTGGCAGAAGTGTTTTGAACCAAGGGATACTCCCTGAAATGAGCAGAATTACCCTGGATTGGCATCAGTACTGTGGAAGGTGCAACTCCTGGCCCCAAATCAAAGAAAGGATCTGGGAAAAGTAGCAGCCCTTGTTGGGGGCTGGGGATCTGTATACCAGACTCTAGTGGAGTCTTTTGTATGTGTTACAGAGGCGGATTGCCGTGTGGCTGTGCTTCTGCACAGTCACTCTGGACAGGCTGATGGCAATTTGTTAGAAAAGTGATAATATTTTCTCAAAGTTTGCTGTGTCTGTGTACTTCTTCCTGCAGGGATTGCACATTCTGTGGCTTTTTGGAGGAGGGAGGATTAGATCTTATTTTTGAAGTAAGGGCAATGGAATGGACCTATAATATCTCTGCAGGGGCAATGGAGGTTTCTTTTGAATGCTGTTTCTGGGCTTCTGGCAGTGATTGCCTCCTTTTGGCATCGTTGTTTGTCTCTGGGAGCCTCAGCTTGTGAAACTGAGAATCATTGGAAGGAGCATTCAGGGCTATATGCAGCCTTCAGGATGGTTGGGTGCATGCAGGAAAACCACCAATAGTGAGCATCTGCAGCCATTTTGTTCATAATAGTGCCAAGATTTTGTGCTGCAAACAGGTGGTTGCATTTTTACAGTCTTGATAGAGAAGAGAGACCTAAGACTGTTTCTTGCAAGACTAATGCATACAACATCAGAGGTGTCTTTGCAACCTACTGCAGTGAGTGGTACAATGGCTGGTATACATGTGTATGGACAGAAAGCCAGACTTTCAGACTCTGGGTTTATATACATTTTGTAGGCCTTTGGGGACCATGCACAGCTGCCTGATCTTAGTTAAGCCTTGTACCAGCATACTAATCACCTAGTAGAGCGTGTGGTGCTTCCTCTGTGTTAGGCCAAATCTCCTTGCAGGTGTAGACTTGAGATAGATGTCAAAAGTGGTAAGTTGGTGCAGGAGCTTCCTGTAGTGTGGACCCTGTGATGAGGCCTAACGTCCTGTACCATCCCCCTATACTGTCTTCAGATGACATGGGAGGCTACGAGGTGCAGACTGGATTTCTGCCTTCTCAACTTCCTCATGTGGGTCTGCATCTGTGCATATTCTGGCATGTATGTTACTCCAAAGGTCCAGTCTGCTGTCATTGAAACATAGTGATGTGTTAGACGTGAGCATAAAATCAGATCTCTAGCAGTTAGAGTGGAGAATGGGCAACTAATTTCGATAGGATAAAAACTAAACTGATCTGCATCCATCACCAACCAAGGACTTTCAGAGCTTGAAAGACTGTGCTTAGCTGTGCTTCTCCTTTGTTACTTTTGCACTTTGTGACCTTTGTTGGAAGTTCCCAAATTCAAGGGAGAGCAAGCTACTCTTGTGTTTCTAGCCTGCAGCAGTGCTGCCTTTAGGCAAAGTTGTGGGAGACTGTCTTTGGGTTAACTGTCAACTCATTTCTGTAACCTTGGGAGATTTTTTGATTGAATTGGCATCCAAGCTTTGGGAATATTTTCACGAGTACATTTCTGTATGCTGTAAAGATCTCATCTTGGTACTCTGTGTCCAAAATTTGTTCAGTGTCAGTCTGACATGACTTGGAGAAGCTGAGAGGTTGCTATTGCCTTCTGTAAGTGAAACCAGGAAATCTGTGAGCTTTTGGGTGGTGATCTAAGGAGCTTTTTTTCTTTTCCCTGCTGAAACTGGTCTTTAGACAGACAACTAAGGACTACTTAGAGGGCTTTGACTCAAGAGGGCTGCTGTTTTGTGCTGGTCTTGCTGAGGAAGTCAGTGTCCCTTTATTACCTTTCCACCAGAAGTCACCATAATGGGAGGAAAGGGATTGAGTGACATTTTGCCTCCTATTGGGTTAGTGTGTGCTGCCAGCAGTTTTTAGTAAGGGTGGCTGGGCCATGAAACAGGGTATTTGGGTTCAATTTTGAACCCTTAGTCTTGGAAGGTTAGTTTGTGCTGGTCAGCACTGGACACTCACACCTCTGTAGTGCGAGTGGTTTAGTGGCAGTGTCCATTCCTAAACTGTTGCAGTTCATAGTCCAGCCCTTTGGTTTATAGTCCTTCAGCTACTGTAGCTAAATCCAAGAGAATATTCCGAATTGGAGCCTTGTGTCTCAGCCTGCTGTTCCTCCTCTTGCTTCAGCAATCTCATATTATTTGCTAGAGATTAGGCTGTATTCAGCAACCTTCGGTTTTTGGCTGGCAATTAGAAATCAAGAGCCAAATGCAGATCTGACCCTACAGGTTAGGGGCTCATCTTTAACAACAGCTAGCAGCTGACTCTGTATCAGAGTGGACTTTGCGGAGCAGGAGAGAACAGTGGGAGCAGGGGTTTGTCCCATACTGTAGTGTAGTCCTTCAAACAAGGAAAGTGAGTGAGACTTGTAACTCAAGGCCTGAATTTTTCATCGGTTGTCCAGTATTGCAGCCTACTACAGTTTTTAAAATGTCTTTATCCTTTTGGACCAGTAGCCTTGAGAAGCCTTTCCTGAACTGTAAGTCAAATTATTCAAGGAGCTTTTAAAGATGCCCATCTTAGGGTTGCGTGTGGGTTTATGTGATGAAGCCTTTAGAAGTACCCTCCAACTGACTTGGCAAGCTCTCTGCAAATGAAACATCACGTTCATCCCCACAGCTTGTGGTAGGGGTTTCTCACACACATTTATTTCTTCCAAATCCCTTTTCAACTCTTGTGCCCTTGCATATTTGTGTAGTGGTTAAAGTGTAGGTGTCTATTTTCTAAGCTTTGCTTGCAAGGAAGCTCCTTGGGGCAGGGAGCATCTGCTTGGAACAAGTCTGTGCATTGCCAGTCAAACTAAGCCCATAATTAATGGCTCTGGGTGTTATCAGAATTAAACTGTTGGATTGTAGTGTTTAAAAAAATTAACTGGCTGGAACATGTAGCCGAAAGAAACGGAGCACTTTAAGAGTGGCAATTCCATTCCAGCTTTGCTGTTGACACAAACAGCTTTGGGGGGAATTCAATTGATGTTCTTATCTGCAAAAGTTAAATTACCTGTGTACTTGGCATATTGCTCCTTGTCCTGGGCAGAGGTAATTAAGACATGATTCTCATTTCCTTATGTTGATCAACGAAATTAAGTCATATGTGAGTCTGTTCTGGTGACAGAGAACTACACTTCTCTGCTACCTAATTTTATGCTTCTGTAAAACTGAGGAAACTGGGGGCTAGGCACTAACAAAGCCTCTGCTCTCTTCATGTACCTTTGCAGCTTGTATGTGTGTCTATGTAGTGCTGGGGACCAGCAAGTCATGTTAGTTATTTTCTGATAACATCTGCATCTGGAATCATCTGTGTGACCCTGGGCTGGCTGGACCTCATAAGCTGATGGGTAAATCATCCTCATTTTTGCGGTATGAAGAGTGTCCAGAGGGCTGTGCAAAGGGAACCTCAGTCATGCTGGCAGTGAATTCTGAGTCACTGTAGCAGCTGGTTATTCTGCAGAACCATGAGTAGTGTATTAATTAAATTTTTTGTTTTCTCCTCAAACCGTAAGAGTGGAGTATTATCATTATTGGTGACTTAGAGTGGATGCGTTTTCAAAGATCTGTGTAAGAACTCCTGCTTTGTATAAATGAGAATGGATTAATTTCCTTCTTTTCTGGTCTTCAGGCTGGCTGAAGACAGCATGGCATGGTGAAAATGTTACTGTGTCTCCTGTGATGTTTGAAGGTTTTCTGTCCTTCATGTGTGTGGTGCAGTGTGTGGGTTTTCTTTTATTCAGCACATCTTACCAAACAAGTTCATTCTTTTAGGGCTTTTACATCAAACTTTGCTTTTCTTCCTGTTTAACACCTGGTAATGTTAGATGCTTCTGTTTTGTCTTAATCTCACTCAGGAGGGGCACAAGCATAAATGTCAGTACAGTTTTGCTTATTGAAATACCTATGAATGTGCCTAAACTTAATGCTTGTGATAATTTGGACTGAAATTATGTTAGCATGTTAGAAATGCTGAGGTAGATACTTGGCCAAGGCAAAGAATGGAATAGGCTATCCCAACCACTTGGAAACCCTAAATTTTTGAGACTTCTACCTCAGACATTGTGAAATAATAGGTTTGCAATTCTTTCTTGCTTGACTTCCAAGGTCTGACTCTTCAAGGGTTGTCATGTTTCCTGTGCAAACATCCAGCACTGATAATCTCCTGTAATGACTTAATTCCAGAGAATGGGACTTCAGCAAAGTAGCAGTTATTGCAAATGTATAATGTGGAGTTTGTTGATGTTGGGATAGTTCAGTGAGACATCATCTCAGCTGGCCTTCTTTGACAGATATGGAAATATGGACTAGACTAAAAAAAACAAATAACACCAGGGAGGGTGGATAAGAAATTTCGTGCTTGTATTTCCTAGTCCTTGTTTTTTATTTAAATTAAAAGTCTAATTCTGACAATTTAATACATTTTATTAAACACATTTAACTTTTTTTTCATTAAATGAAAGCAGATAAATTAATTTTGCTTTGGTGCACAGCACAGTTCTACTTAATTTCCTGCTGTCATGCACAGTTCCTGAGTTTGCACTGTTTGGGATGCTAAAAAGCTATCCTGAACAGGTAAATAGCTTATGTTTTAAGTGAAAATAGAAAGCAGACTTGGGTTATAATCTTTTTAAATTCTGGATTTTGCAGAACAGTATGTTCACCTTGCGTTTTGCTTTAAAAAAAAGTCTTTCATCCACCTAGGACATCTCTGTGAAGTGGTGAATGGGCAGAGTCAGCACTCCACTGTAGCGTGCCTGTCTGGCCAACTTCTCTCTGTTCCTTGAACATGCTTGTTGTCACAGATGCCTCAGAATTGGAACCAAGGGCTATATTCCCTTTCAGTGGGAGACATGCTCCTACTTGCAGTGTGGGCAGTGCCAACTTCTCTTACTCCCACACGTTTTTTCTGGAGCCCCACTTCTGTTTGGGGGGATGTGGCTTGCTGAGTGACCCAGTTCTTCCTAGCAACTGGCATCACAGGTATGCGTGCACTTGGGATTTTTTTGCTGCTGCAGTAACTGCTGTTACGTGGCTGTAGGCAGGGCCTGTTTGCCCTCACACCGCTGCTGACCGGCAGTCAGCCAGCAAGGCTGGTTTTGAATAGGTATCGGCACTGACAAGAACTGCTCAACATGAGCACCCAGGCAAGGATTTAGAGAAAAGCCAATTAGTTGTGACCTTTGTCTGCACAGAAAGCATTCCCTGTGCAGTATGAACTCTGCTGTGACCCAGGCCTAGAAGTTGATGTAAACGACACATGGCCCAGTGCGACCGAGGAAGGGCTGTCTCTGTGCCAGGCTGGGCACAGACCTGCCCAAGCTGTGGCAACACAGCACATGCTTGAAGCACAGTTCAAGGAAAGCTTCTTCTAGACCAGCTTGGTCACCCCTTGCAGGTGAACAGCTTAAGTTGCCTATAAGGCATTTCTCCCCTCTCTTGGTATGTTCTTGCTTTTCAAACCTGTTATAGCCACCTCCCTGCCATCATTTGGTGTGTGTCGTGGTAGGCCTAGATAGGCCAAGTGAGCTTGTAAATGTCCTGGCTTGCCCAGGCATGTTCCCCTGCTCCCCCTCCCTCTGTGCTGGGGGTGGTGGCCACAGGAAGGGGACAAAGCCCCAGTTTCACCTAATATGGGCAAAGTGCCATCCTGATTGGCTAATCTATGTCCAAAGGCCCATCAGTCTCGGGCTGAAATGGATATAAAGGATGAGCAGGTAGCACATTGGGCTCTCTCTGCTATGGGGTTCTCTCTGCTATGGGGCTCTCTGCTATTGTATCCTGCCTGCCGAGGCCCTGATGCCTCCACGCCTGCACAGCCAGCGTGACTGTGCCGAGACTGCACACCACAAGACGTCTGCCTGCACATGAGAGCCTGCTGCCNTAAGTGACCACACAAACCTTCTCTGCCAGTAAAAATGTTTGCTTATGCTGGGTGCCTTTAAGACTTCCAGTTTTGCCTGTTCCCTGCATGTATAAATTTCCAAACCGTGCGTTTTTGAACCTTGTCTATAAGTTTTGTGGCGAGATTTGATGTTAATAAACAGTATTCATAGTTATTAACAATCTCTGCCTGGATGTAAAAATTAAGATCATTAATTTTTAATCCATTTCCTTTACAGTGTGTACCTCAGCATATATGTCACACTGAATTGTTCAGTTGTAGAACAGGCATTTTAAGGCTGGAGCATCTCTGGGAGATGGCTGAGACAGAGGGTGCAGATCTTAGGTGGTTGCTAGTCTTTTTTCCTCCTCTATAATTAGCACAACACACCAAGTGCTCAGTTAAGTGAACTGTTGCTGTTCTGAGAGTTCCCTAGCAAAATGGGAATGCTAGAATGGAATACCCTGTGTGGGTTGGTACCTCATGTGAAAAGCTTGCATGATGGCCTCCCTAGTCCAGCTTCGATGGCATCATGGGAGGGAGGGGAAATACTGGCAACACTTGGGAAAGCTTTCCAATGGACTTGGATGTAAGAAAGTGTCTTGCTTGTAAGGTTTGAACCAAAGCTGACATGTACCTGTATGTATTTTAATCCAAATCCTGGGTCTTTCTGATTGTTATGTATTAGTGTGATAGAATGTCATCTTGGGGTGCCATTGAGCTAAAAGTCCAAAGAAGGTTCTGTGAGTAACTATCAGCTTTGCAGTCATCTGGTGTGGACCAGTGCGTTTGCAACCCCAACCCTCTCTTCATCCAGCACTCTTAGCCAGCCAGCTCACTGTAGAAACAACATTCTGCTGGCAGAGCCCCCTTTAGCTGGCCAAGGCTTGAGCTGTGGTTCTAGGAACAGAGATCAATGTCTGTGGCCCACTGATGTGCACTTTTGAAATGAGCATTATCACTGAAATGCGGTCAGACCTGGGGAGGTGCTCCTGGTAGTGAGGCTATGGATTGCCTTCCTCAAATGAGTTACCTCTGTGTGGAATTGACATGAGTGGGATAGTTGGCAATTGTACACAACAAACACCTGAGAAAAGCCCTTTACAGGTTTGCCTGGGGTCACCTCGCAAGCCTTGTTCCAGCATCAGCCCATGTGAGGAGGTGTAACAGTTCAGGACTTGAAACACCTTCTGAGAAAAAGAGGAGTCCAGTGTCTGAACCCAGGTGTCCTGAGGTGGTTTTTCTAAGTCATGTGTCTTATTTCGGGGGTGAGTTGGCCTGAGGTTTGTTGCCTGTTTTATCTGAATTTAGATTTATGAAAGGACAACAGATGCCTTGGGACAGTACTCCTGCATACCTCAACATTTAACTAGTGTCCATAACAAGAGTAGACAGACCTTTAGTTTCTGATATTTCTAGGGAACAAACTATTGATTGGTCTTGGGCAGCAGATGAATTGATTTGACTGGGCTACAGACCTGGTTTTGAGCTTCAGATTTCAAGATCACAGAATTCAAATTGCTAATGGCATTAAGATCCTGTCCCTTCACACATTTTGTTCAGAAATCTGTCATAACTTACTCCTTCCTAATGGGGTCATGCTGTTTTCCATGATGCAGGCTGTTTTTTGTTTAACTGATATCCTCACTACTTGGCATTGGAGGCCACAATCTGCCAAACTCTATATGGGCATAAGTTGAGAAGAAAATTTCCTTTGGTGGAATGGGGAATTTCCCATAGAGAGGAAAGGTGCCAGAAAAGCAGCTAGATCCTCAGTTTGCTCTGAGTGTGTCTGGATGTAAGCTGGGAAAATAAAACAATCTCTCCATATCCTATCAACCAGTTATTACACACAAAGCCTGGTGGTTGTCTGCAGCCTGACTGTGTATGGACTTTTTTGTGTTGTTCCGAAGAAATCAAAGTTTTTTTGCCAAAACAGGAGAGGATAGTTTTTGTTGTGGAGTGTATGAAGTGAAATAATTTAAAGGCAACAAAAAGTCAGCAGCTTCGAGTTTCATACTTTTATTCATAGAAAACCTTTTATTCTGTCTCAAACAGAACAAGTCATTCTTGGGATGCCCCTCTGATACTTTGAAAAGAACCACAGGGTGATGCAGTTTTTTTGCCTGTCTTGCTCCTCAAATGGTATATGAGGGCACAGATTTGATATGTAATGCTTGGGCCCTTTTAGTAGCTATCTGTGGTGGTGAGCTGAGGTGAGTTGAATCTGCAAAAAAACAGTGTTGGGTTTTGTTCTGTGTGTCCCCTCGTGCTGTGATGTTGCAAGTAAATGAATGTCCTGTGTGGCCTGTTTCCATGAATGGGTCTAAAGTGCACTCATCCTGTGTTAGACCTAGAGCCTGTTCACCCAACCCCATGGATCCTGTCTCCTGCATGTACTGGAGTTGGGCCCTTAGGCAAGATTAAGAAAAGCTCATAGTTTGATCTTGAACTTCTTGAGACAGAATTGTTGTCTGTGCATTAATAGCCCAGTGGGGTTTTTACCTAGAGTTGTCCTCATCCTCCACCAAATCTATGTAGAGTCTTTTGTATCCAGAATACCTGTGACAAACAGTTTCACATCTTGACTACACACTGCTGAAGGATTGCCTGTTGTTTGTTTAGAACTTCTCTTGCTAGTTTACCTTTCTCCATCTCGTGTTGGAGAAAAAAGTAAGCATTCAAATTGTGTCTTTGTGCCACTCATCTCCAGCCCATCCCTCCATGTGTGGAGTGAAGAGACCACCACTTTGACCGGATTCTTCCAGCTAGGAACTACTTGGAATTACATGATAACCTACCAGAAAAGGATTTGGTGCAGAGAGAGCCATTGCAAGTTTCAACATAGCCCTACTTTTACTTTAAAAATGCCTGCAGAGGGGTCGAAGAGCTGGTCTTGGGAACACTACCTTAAATTACTGCCTTGCTCTGTAATAAGAGACAAGAAATTTTGTGTAAGTCTATAGACATGAAACAGCTCACCTCCGCTTGCACTTAGAAGGGCTTTTTAGAGGAGGAGAAGCCTGAAATGTCTCCTGTGCTCCAAATGTGTTTTCCAGCCTGACTGTAAGGCATTGTTCCTTGTGTTTGCAAATCTGGCTAATGTAGTTCTTTATGGCTGAGCAGAGGTGAGTGTGGAGTGAAATCTCCCAACAGAGGCGACTTCTCCTCAGTTAATGAACTATCTCAGGGCAATGGCAGTTGGAAGGGCCTTTTGAGGAAGGATTGGAGAATCTGTTACCTGATGTGTTGTTTATGCCAGATACTGTCAGCTGTACTTCTCTGATGGAGGGGACCCATGCAGTGCTGGGGAGCTGCTGTAAGCTATCAGAGAAGCTGGCCTGTGCAAAAGGACCTCTTCTCATCACAGTGATGTAAGAACTGAGCTAGGCAAGTGGAGAAAGTGTGTGAATCAGGAGGGGTGGATTTAAATCCCTCTAGCAAAGCAGGAATGGTTGGCACTGGTGAAAACAGTTGTCTCCAATCATCCCCTCAGTATGTACAAGCATTACAGATAAGATTAACTATGCTGTAGGTGCCTCTTTGCTTCTAGGTGTCCCTTGCGCTGTCTTCCCCTTATGTCTGAGAATGTTGTCAGCTTGTGATAAATAGTTCTGCCTTCTTTCTGTGTTTAGAGCTGAGATTCCACAGCAGATGGGCTGTAAATTACAGATGGAGTTAAGTCTCTGCTTCTTAATGCAAAATGGATGAGGCCTCTGTAATGAAGGTCTTTAATCCTTCAGGCTCCTCATCTTTCTAGACTGCTGTGCTTTGTGGTGTCACCACTGCTGAATAGCACTGCTCCTGTGGGCTGTGAGCCAGGGGAAGGTGATGAGCTGCCAGAGGATTTGACGACTTTTCCAAAGGGGTCTCTTTGCAGCATGACTGTTTTGTAAGTTGCTGGGGTTTTTTTCTGATAGATGCTTACATTTGACCGTTGTTTTCCCTTCTGAACTATATATGTAAAATGCTATCTCCCTGCAAAGGATGAGAAAGTTAACAGGCAAATTATAGTCTTCCAAGAAAATCGTAGAAACTTGAGTGTGAGTTAATCATAATTCTCTTTATCACATCAACAAAACCATGAGTAACAAAACTCCCCAGACCCCCTTGTGTGTACATTTTGTGCAGGGGGAGAAGGACCTGGGAGTCCTGGCAGACAAGAAGTTATCCATGGAACATCAATGTACCTTTGTGGCCAGGAAGGCCAGTGGTATCCTGGGGTGCAAGCCCTACGAGGAGAGGCTGAGGGAGCTGGGGATGTGCAACCTGAGAAGAGGAGGTTCAGGAGAGACCTCATTGCTGTCTACAACTACCCGAAGGGAGGTTGTAGCCAGGTGGGGGTTGGTCTCTTCTGCCAGGCAGTCAGTGACAGAATAAGAGGACACAGCCTTAAGCTGAACCAGGACAGGTTCAGGCTGGATGTTAGGAAGAAGTTCTTCACAGAAAGAGTGATTGGCATTGGAATGGGCTACCTGGGGACATGGTGGAGTCACCATCCCTGGAGGTGTTTAAGAGGAGGCTGGATAAGGCACTTAGTGCCATGGGGTAGTTAATTAGAAGGGTTAGAGTCCAACCTATCTCAGAAGTCTTTTCCAAGCTGGTTAATTCTGTGATGCTGTGTGTATCCAGCAGATCAAGGGAGCTTCTCCTCCTCCTCTACTCTGCCCTGGTGAGACCTCATCTGGAATATTGCATCCAGTTCTGGGCACCCCAGTTTGAGGGACAAGGATGTACTTGTAGCCCAACAGAGGGCTGTGGGGATAATTAAGGGATGGAACACTGCCTTATGAGGAAAGACTGAGAGACCTGGGGCTTTTGAGTCTGGAGAAGAGAAGACTGAGAGGTGATTTAATGAATATTTACAAGTATCTGAAGGTTGGGGAGTCAGGAGTGGAGAGGACAGGCTCTGATCACATGTTGTCTGGGATAGGACAAGGAGCAATGGATGGAAGCTGCAGCACAGGAGGTTCCAGCTCAACCCAAGGGGGAACTTCTTTCCTGTAAGGATCCCAGAGCACTGGCACAGGCTGCCCAGGCAGTTTGTGAAGTCTCTTTCTCTGGAGACTTTCAAAACCCATCTGGATGTGTTCCTGTCCAACTTGTACTAGACTGTATGGCCTTGCTCTGGCATGGTGGTTGGACTTGAAGATCTCTTTGGGTCCCTTCCGACCCCTGGCATCCTGTGATGCTGTGACTGCCAGCTGAGGCCAAGCTGTACTGCATATTTGTGGTGGAAGGAGAGTAGGAGCTTTGCAAGAAACTTGCTGGGAAGTGACATACCTGAAAGTTTCACTTGCAAACAGAAGTGGCGTTGAGGGATTGTGTGGTCTCTGTCCCTATAGTAAGAGCTATAAACCTTAACCAGCTAATGAATTAGTGATAGTTTGAGACTTTTGTAAAAATTCTTGCTACTGGAAAGGATGATATGTGTCACAGCATGGAGCTGCAGTGTTCCCTTGGCTCTTACATTGCAGAATTAGTCTTGTTTTGTAATACCTTTCGGTCTAGGAAGGCAAGGAGGAAGCTGGAGGATTAAAGGCTCTCCTTGAGTGGTTACACCTTTGTACCAGGCCCCATCCACCAGCTGAGTGAGGGCTGTGGTGATTTTGTTCTACCTATGAGGTCAGAGAACTTCTGACCTCAAGACCTGTGAAATCATGACCCCAAACATGACTGGATCTATCTGTATACAAAGAGAATCTGGTTCCTCTTAGTGACTTTGAGGGTAAATAAACTGTAATGGAGTTCTCTGAGATCTGGACTGTTTTGAGTGCTAAGGACCTGAGACTGGGTGTTTTCTGCCTAGGAGGCTTTTTAAAGTCTCATTTTTGGCAGGATCATTGGTTTTGTGCCTTCTGCTGTCACTCAAGTTTGATGGCTTGTGGGAGGAGTGTGTGTATGTGTGTGTTGGTGCCTATACCATCGGTCACTGCTGGATAGAACTGAGGCTGTTCCAGTCTCTTTGCAGCTACTGGCTTTTGGAGGTTTATCTTGGGTGAAACTTAAAAGGACCATCTCGGTTTTGCTCTTCTAACAATATTTGCTCTGTGGTGGACCTATGGTGGAGCCTCATTTGTAAGCATTAGCTTAGTTTGGTTCCCTGCAATCGAAGAACAGATGTTCACTGTTCCTGGCGACTCTGGAATCCGCATATTCATGCTCCATAGGCTCATTGGTGCTGTTTACTGTACTTTTCTGGAGCAAAGGTGAAGCATCAAGACGTGCTGTTCTATTTTGCAGAAACTCTTGGTGTTTTGAACTTTAGTCTTCTGTAAAAATCATCTCAGCTTAGCAGGGAGAGATTTAGAAAAGGAGGTTAGGCGCAGACTTTGGCTGCTGCAAAAGAACTGGCTTGGGGCAGGTAAGAGGGTGCAGAGGTGCAGAGCCCAGCTGTACTCCGTAGGTTTCATCTGAACTGTATTTTGACCAGTGCTGAAGCCAACCCTAATGCACTTGTATCTGCATAGATTCTTCTGATTCACTCCACTTGCAAATGAGGGTCTTCAAGCCTAGGGCAGTGTGCCCTGTCACCTCTGTAGTTCTGGTCAGGTTTGGCCATGCTCGTAACATCTTCCCAGTAGATGAGAGAGATTCTTGCCATGCAAAGAGTATATTCCCAACTCCTGTATTTATTCATGGAATTACAGAAGGACTACATACATGCCTTCTTACACCTACCTACCACTCATGTCCTTACTACTCTGTGTAAGCCTAGTGTTTCCCTTCCAAGACTTTCCTTGATCCTTGGATCTTCCAAGACCCAGTTTAAACCCATGCTTGGGGAAACTAACTTTACTCTCACTAATTAGTGACTCCCACATCACTTGGACCCTGAGGGTGTAAGTTCTATGTTTGCCTGTATCCATGTAAGCATTCAACAAAAGTGGCTGGCTGTATTGTTAAAATGTGGACTTGGCTGCATAGAGTGACTCTGCTTCCCTCAAATCTCTGAAACCATCACAGTTCAGTAGAATCAAGGCCCATGATGAAGATAATGTCTAACTCAACAGCAACATTCCTACAAAAAGAGGAGTTTTGCTGTCTTCAGCATGGGGCAGGCATGGAAAACGAGACCCTCAGAGTGCTGTCTCACTGGACCATCACTGCTTTCACTGACTCACCCAGACAGCTGCTCTGTGAAGCTGGATAACATTCAAGGGTTATGAACCCTGGGTTTGAATTGTAGCCATTTGCAAGCAAACGGGAAAGGATTTTGAAGGCAGAGCTGTTATGAAAATTAAAAAGGAAAATAGTAATGATAACAATGGGGGAAAAAGTTTAGGAAGGTTTTCCAAATTAGGACCGTCCTGGCTGGAAGTTCAGCTGTTGAAGGAACCCATCTGTAAAATCCAAATCAAGTTTGGGCAGCTATGTCTCACTTGTGAATGTTTGAAGACTGAGCTGAACTTCGTCTCCAGTTCTGCTGCTTTTCTTGAAAAGAGAGCAATCATGACAGCCTGTTTTGCTAGCAAGAATTGTCCTTCTAATATGAAGAACTTGAGAGAGGAGCTAGGTGGGGGTTGGTCTCTTCTCCCAGGCAACCAGCAACAGTCTCTAGTTGTGCTAGGTGGGGGTCTAGGCTGGGTATTAGGAGGAAGTTCTTCACAGAGAGTGTGATTGGCATTGGAATAGGCTGCCCAGGGAGGGGGAGTCGCCGTCCCTGGAGGTGTTCAGGAAAAGCCTGGATGGGGCACTTAGTGCCATGGTCTGGTTGATTAGCTGGGGCTGGGGGATAGGTTGCACTGGATGAGCTTGGAGGTCTCTTCCAACCTGGTTGATTCTATGTTAATTTGGTGATCTGTTTGACTCATTTCTTCCTCCTCCTTCATGTTTTGTGGCTCAAAACTGCCGTTCAGGGTCTCGATCTCCTTAATTTTCCTGCTCTAATTCAGAGTTTCTTATTGAGAGGATGGCATCTTGCTCATTTGAGATCAGTGTCCCATGGCAACTGCAGCGATTGTTGTCTTGGCAAGGTAATGCTGGGGAAATTTAGCTAAATGTTTTTGCTAAAACTGAGCAGTTGAGACAGAGCAGAACCCTGTGCTGTAGGATGCCTATGTCTTCAGTAGCTGCTCTGTAGGCAGCATGGTGAGGAGAAGGTAAGGGAGCACTGGTTTTAATTTCTCCAGCCTGAAGAAATGGAAATGGGTTCCCCATGGCAGAGTTATCAGTAGTCACTGGTGAGCTACTCACTCCATTCTGCTTTTGTGCCATAAACCATTGAGTGAGATCAACTCAAAGTGTCTTTTCCAGGGCTCTTGGAAGAAAGATTTACTTAGTTGCAGAGGTTCCCTGGAGTACCAGAGCAAAGGTGAATGAACCTGTTGCAAACAGCTTATGTGGCAGCACAGGAAGCATTGGCCTATGTTGGGGAAGTCACAGAATCACAGAAACATCCAGGTTGAAAAAGACCCACAGGATCACCAAGTCACTTTCCTGGAGGTAAACTCCCCCCCTTCTCTGGGGGAGATTGGGAATGATACCTATGTGCATTCAAGCTGGGAACGAGGGTTTGCCTATGGTTAGTTGTAACTTTGTCTTCCCTGCTCCTGTTGGACCAAACCAACACATTCTTTAGGATAATGTAGACATGAGTGAAGCCTTTTGTGAGAGATTTGCTCTGTCTTAAGAGTGAGATTCCCTTGTCTTTTGTAACATCTGAGGTGATTCTTAGTGCAATTACTCTGGATTATATAACAGGTTAATTTCTCTCCCTCCCTTTAACAGGGTAGGGGTTATTACTGTCTGGTGTATTTTAGTGCTTTAGGAACTGGGCAATCCTGGCTGCAGCCAGCTATCATTACTTGGTTGATAAGTAGTAGAGTGATGAGAAGACAAAGAATTTTCTGTCTTTAGATTTTTCTTTTCTGCTAGTTTTTTTTTCATATTAAATGTTCCTCAGAGGTACAAAGTTTGCACTCAGTTGTCGTTAAATACCATCTGGTTACTCTGTGCAAGCCCTTCTTTCCTTACTGAAGATTGATACAAAATGAAATGTGTGGGGAAGCTTGTCTATGATTCCATCTGGCTCAGTAGGAGTCCTTAGCCTGACAGAAGGCATGTCTGGTGCCAGAGCTGAAGGACTCAGGTATGAGACTGAGATCCTCATCAGATGCATTTCCTGAAGAAGGACTAGAGAGTAGATGGGCACCTGTCCTTTTGTTTTCTGGCTTTTGTGCCATAGCTTGTAAATATTCACATATCTCTGAATTAGATTTTCTTTTCTTCAATTTTGCACAGTAAGTATAGTGGGCAGAGTTTTGGGCATTGTGTTTTAGCTGACCTGGCTCGGCCTGGAGGATACCAAGAGACATGTCCCAAGCTAACCAGTTCTGTGATTTCTCTGCTGTGAATGAAGCCATGATATAGTGGAATCTTTGACATGGAAATCAAGTTTTCTGCTATAGCAGTGCCACAGTTCTGACTTTGAGGAAAACGCAGCTATGCTGCCTCAGACAAAAGTAAATCTGTGGCTAATATAAGACAGGGACTGTGCAAGGGAGACTGGAGGCCTGAACACAATACTGCTATGTTTAGAGGAATGCTTTTGAAGACAGGAAAGTGTTACTATTAAAGCCTGGGAAGAGTCAAGGGAGAGAGCATTTATTTCCAGCTAATCAGAGATTGTCTTTGATTCCTTATATCTTTATAGTTCTAGAAAGTCTTGTTATCCATACGAACAGACAATCCTTTTTTGATCTTCCATTGATCTTCGTTGTGTGGTGTATTATGGTAAGGAGTTTCATGTGTAAAATTTCAACTCTGCAAGATTAATGGTTGGTTAGTCTGCTATGAACAATGATTCTTAGGCAATGTGGGAGATAGGTTTTCATGCATAGAAGCTTGGGAGACTTCAGTTCCCAAAACCAGGATATAATTTGTGGAAGGATTTGCTAATAAAAAGAGAATGTGACAATACTGAAGTAGAAGACCTTGTGAAATGGCATATGGGATGGAAATGATGATGTTTCCAATTGAAAAATGTGAAGACCAAGCAGGAGGCCATGTGTATGTATGTAACCCACACACTGGGAGAGGAGAGGACTTCTGAAAGACAGCGCAGGTCATGAGGCATCAGAGGCAATGTCAAAGTCTTATGATCTGTTTACTTCAGTCACACACGATGCACAATTGCTGGAGTCCAAGGCTTTTTTAACAGGTGGCCTGTGATATGTATTATGAAAACTCCAGTTTCTGAGGGTATTGTCTATAATGAGTATAGTGATGCCATTTGGAATAATGACAGAAACAGTCTGAGTGTAGAAACATGTTACTGGTATGTTCTTCTTCCAAAAGGAAAGGTGGGTGTCAGAGTGGCTTTAATTGCCTTGATTCTGAGAAGCACTTGGTACTTGCTTGTAAAAAAATGGAGTCAGTTAAAGAGTTGGTGCTTGCTTTTCCATGGAGGATGGTTCACAGCATGTCAGGGGTTGGGAAGGACCCAAAGATAGCGAGTCCAACCCCCCTGCCAGAGCAGGACCATACAGTCTAGCTCAGGTCACACAGGAATGCATCCAGACAGGCCTTGAATGTCTCCAGAGGAAGAGACTCCACAACCTCTCTGGGGAGCCTGTGCCAGTGACCCTTCCAGTAAAGAAATTCCTCCTTGTGTTGAGGTGGAACCTCCTGTGCTGCAGCTTATATACATTGCCCCTTGTCCTATCACAGGGAGCAAGTGAAAAGAGCAGGTTGAGCAAGTGAGGCTAGAGAGACTCTGGGAGCCTCTGCGGTCCATGAAGCCTTTCTTGTTGTCCTGCCACTTCAGTTTCTTTGGAATGTACTGTGGGACCACATCCACAGACTCTATCTTTTCTTTTGAAAGATATTTCCCATAAGTATTCTCAACAAAGCTTCTGGAGAAGTGTTTGAGGCAACTCACAGGATTAGGCTGTTTGAGTCTGGGGAAGACTTAGCAAAGGATAGTCATCTCCTCACATGAAGTGAGTCCTCTGTTCATGCGAATAAGAATCTTATCCTGTAGGAGACTAGAGGCTAGTAAAATTGACTTTGTACAGAGAGGAGTGAGTGTTTCAGACCAATAGACACAGAGACCTTCTAAGGGTCAGTCATTGACCCAAATCCAACTCCTGATTTAAGCATCTCGAGCCAGTGATGTTTTGCAGTAGCTCTTTGACCTTCATGGGCTGGATGTCATTGCTGAAGGCAGCACCATGCCATGTATTGGCATTAATGTGGTACAAATCCTGGAACTGATAGTTTTCCCACTCAGAACTATTAAACCTCACTGAAAACCCTGCCACATCTGAATGAAAGGTTTTTATGTGGGAATAAGCCACAGACTAAGGTCAGTACCTCTTGATTTAGAATTGGAGCCTTAGCTTTTGTAGTGAAGACAGCACCACTGTCTGTCTGTACAGCAGCTAGTACAATGGCACCTCAGTGTCAACTGTCCTCTCAATGAACCACTATGGCACAAACAAGGTATTATACCTGTTCTGGGGACAACTAGATGTCTGTTCATTTGGCAGTGTTCCTCAGTGCCAGCTGCCTTTATTAAATGGTGCATGTGTGTGAATATGTACAAGAAAATGATAGTTACAATGGGGAGAAGAACCTCTGACATTTACTTCAAAAGTGTCAGTAATGGGGATAAATCTCTACCCTGTTCATCATTTGACAGTGGGGAAAGTAGTTTAAAGACTAGCAAAGAAGGAAGGTATTTTCTGACTTCTTAAAGGGCAGTGTAAATATAAAAAGGCAAAAGGTAGCCTTTAAAAAACAGGAGGAGGAAAAAAAAGGTGGCAGTGTGTTTTTGGGGGAACAAAGCTCTCAGACATAGATAGTCCTGGAGGATGGTAGCAAAAGTTTAGTTTCAGATCTTTCAACCCTTCTCAGGAGAAATCTATCAAGTTTGTCCATTGTTAGAACATATTTTGAGTAATTGAGTGTTTGAATGTACAAGTGTCTTGGCTGTCCAGAGCAAATGTACCTGAAAGTTCCTGATAGATAAAGCATATGAATTCACTATGCTTGGAGCAGTTAAGACTGCTCAGTGGTACTGTAGGAGTCTGCTGGTGGGGACAGCATAATGTTATTGTTTGCATTTCTGCGAAGTTCTACTTCTTCTGAAAAATGTACCAGAAACAGAATTGTCCTTTTAGAAAGCAAAATGAATCTGTTCTTTGGTAGCTTATCTGTGTGTGCCTTTGAGGGAGAATTGCGGGTACACACATAGGAGGGCTGAAGTTGCCATGCCACTTCCATTTGTGGGCATCTTGCAAGATGATAGTGCTATTGACAGGGTGTGTATTTGGGTTTTGGAGATTCACTTGTCCATGTGATGTAGATGTGGTAAGGCACAGTGGTTGTAAGCTGTGTCTCTGGGGAGCTAAGGGAATCGTAAAATGGTTTAGGTTGGAAGGGACCTCAAAGATCATCCAGTTCCAACCCTCCGCTGTAGGCAGGGACACCTCCCACTAAAACAGGTTGCTCAAGGCCTCATCCAACCTGCCCTCAAACACCTCCAGGGAGGGAGCAGCCACAGCCTCCCTGGGCAACCTGTGCCAGTGCCTCACCACCCTCACTGGAAAGAACAACTTCTTCCTAATATCTAATTTAAGTCTCCCCTTTGCCAGTTTAAACCTATTACTCCTCATCCTGTCATTACAAGACCTTGTCAATAGTCCGTCTCCAGCCTTTCTGCAGGCCCCCTTTAGATACTGGGAGGCCACTCCAAGGTCTCCTGGAAGCCTTCTCTTCTCCAGGCTGAAGAGCCCCAACTCTCGTAGTCTGTTGTCATAGTAGAGCTGCTGCAGCCCTCTGAGCATCTTCATGGTCTCCTGTGGACTCACTCTAACAGTTCTTGTGCTGGGGACTCCAGAACTGCACACAGTACTCAAAGTTGAGGTCTGAGGAGAGCAGAGCAAAGGGCCAGAATCCCCTCCCTTGNGCCTTGTTGAATGTCATGAGGTTGGCCGGGGCCCGCCTGTGCAGGTCCCTCTGGATGGATCCCTGCCCTCTAGCAAGTTGACTGTGCCACACAGCTTGGTTTCATCTGCAGACTTGCTGAGGGAGGGATATGTTCTTTGTGCTTGGGGAAGTTTAGCAGGTGCAGTCAGATAAAAACAGTGGTAGGCTGTGCGTTTTGTGTTGCTGCAAGTAAGAGGATATGATGGGAATTTAAGACTGGAAGATGAGGATGTGTATAGAGGGAGGTGCTATGGCTGTGTATGTGGTTTGTAGCATGGATGCCTGCAGGATATATGAAAGGGAGAGAGGGAGGGAAGTGACTTGGACAACAGCAAGGATGATGTTCAGTGTTCACAAAGAAACCTTTTCTTTCTCCTTGTCCCCTAGATCTCCTACCCCCAAAGTGATGAGGACAGCGATGACTCTGAAGGAGAGAACCAGGAACTTGCTCAGATTGACAGAGGTAATAGGATGAGATAGGAGGGTCCTGGGATGCTACAACTGAAGTCCACTTCGCTTTTCAGTTGTCCTCTTGAAAGTGTCTTCCTTGCTGTCCTCTATGTACCACAACCAGATGCATTAAATCAGCCATAGTGAGGTCTCTGGGACCTCACAGGGAGAAGCTGGTGTTATCAGATGCAGCAGTTGCACTTTCCTTACCAGCGGCAGATGTTGTAAAGCACAAGTTAAGGCTCCAGTGCTGCAGACACAAAGATGCAGCTGGGCCAACCAACAGAGTTGGAACTAAAAAGTTGTCTTCTGTTCCTTGCTTTGCACCTGCATCATCTTAGTTCTAGTTTTCCTCTTGCCTGCCATTTTGAGTTTTGACCTTCACTTTCCTCCTTAGATGTGTCTTCACTTTCCTCTCCTAGATGTGTCACCTGCTTAACTTACTCTCTTCCTCCTCTACTGTTGGTATGGGGCAACCCTATTCTTGAGTCTAGCTGAGGGTCCTTGATGGATGAGACAGGTGCTCTGGTATTAATTTTTGACCTGGTATGAAACAGCTTAGAACTGCAGATGAAACTTGTGGTAAATGCATTTGCTGAACTATACTAATTCTCTGCCATTTGTGCATCCCCAGGGTTTTATTGTTGTTTAACCAAATTCAAGAGTATTATGCAAAAGCAGAAATTTAAATTTCTGACCCACAGAACATGTCATGTCAGAATTAAAATCCCTGTTTCATGTGCTTAACACAGAAATAACTCAGTAGAACAAGGTAAAGGGTGTCCAGCTTGTGGCTGAAGGTATGCTTTCTTGTGTGACATGCCCTGTAACAGAAAGGGGACTTCTACATCCAGAAACCAGATCTCTATTTGAGCCACAGACATGTGGCTTAGAATAATATGACTTAACTTGCCTCCCCTGCCCTGGGAGCTGGTCACTAGAACTTACAGTATTTGGCTAGAGGCAAGTGCTTAACAACATATTTGTAAGACCACGGTGAAGGGATGAGGTGGGTGGTAGGTACATGCTTTTAGTCTGCAACTAGACTTTCAGGTGACAGTTTGAGAGGATGTCCAGCAGTCTGGTCTAAACAGAGGTCTAGAAGCTTCTAAAGAGAAACATTAAGCCAGGGGATGTTGTGTTGTTTTTTTCTGGGAATGAAAAGGTGAAAAAACAGCTCAGAAGTTTACCTGGGAAGAGATAAAAGGTCAAGAGGAAGCAGGCCCAGTTTTATTCTGCAACTAGACTTCCAGGTGATAGTTTGAGAGCATGTTCAGCAGTCTGGTCAAAACAGAGGTCTAGAAGCTTCTAAAGAGAAACATTAAGCCAGGGGATGTTGTGTTGTTTTTTTCTGGGAATGAAAAGGTGAAAAAACAGCTCAGAAGTTTACCTGGGAAGAGATAAAAGAGGTCAAGAGGAAACAGGCCCAGTTTATTAGGGTATGAGACACACAGATCTGCTCTGCCACTCCTCTATTTCCTCCTCCTACCAGAGAGAAGAAGAAATTGTACCTTGACTCCCCTGGCCACCAACCAGCTCCAGAACCAGGAGAACCAATGCTGCAAGGTTCGGGCCCTCTTCCATGCCAGCCTTGACCGCCACAGCTCAGAAGAGGAGCTGGAGCGCATCAACCGAGAGTTTGCCGCGGAGAAGCGGAAGTGGTCCCAGGTCAGCAGGCTTGCCTGCTGCAGTGACAGCAACAACACCTCCTCCAGTGACGAAGAAGTGAAGAACTTGTGTGCGATGTCCTTCCAGCCTGTGACAGAGCAGGCTGATGGGCTGCACGCTAGCCCAAGCCCTGTGCTGTTCAGTGCCTCCCCTCCCAAGAGACTCCAGCCCCTGGTGCGGAGCCCAGCCTCCAGACCTTTAATCCTCACAAGCGTTGGGGCAGGCCTTGAGCAAGTTATGCCTTGTAAGAGACATCGACAAGGATACATGGATAAGGTCAGCAGGCCCAGCCTTGACCTTGAAAAAATGCAGCAGGTAAGGTGGTGCTTCATGAGAAGAGCAGTGTCACTTGAGAGATGTTGTGAGCAAAGACAGGAAAGAGTTTGTTCTCTGTTATGTTGCTCCTTGTTCTCAGTATTGCTGTCAGTGTACATCCCATGAATACTTAATGCAGAGCTTGGTAGTCTCTCTACACTTTTATCCCCTCTTTGCCCATCTAGCCAAGTATTTGCTCCCAGAATATTCAAAAGTTCCTTTCAATGGTGTTTTTGGGACTGTGGTGTGAAGTTTAGGGGCTAATTTAAATAATCTTTCTAGACTGTCATGTTTGTTTTTTTTTTTCTGGGCAACCTTGTGAAAATGATCTACTGCTTCATCTGTCTACACTTCTGGATTAATCATGGCAAATATTTTTGCAAAAGACTTGTAAATCTGGAGTGGAGATGGGGCTGTGATTTTCAAATAGCATTTTTTGCTGTCTGTCTAGGATGAACTAGGTCTAAGTGTAGATATGTCTCTCAAGAGGAGGTCAAGCTGCTGCCACTTGAGTGGCTCTGGATACTCCTCTTAAGAAGGCAGCACCCATACAGGATGCTGAGCTTGACACAGGGACAAAGTCACTGGAGTTCACTTCTGTCAAGTTACTCCTGATGCCATGATCTGACCCATGCCACTTACTCCAAAATCAGTTATTTGCTTAGGTGTATATAAGGAAATAGCTTTGTCACAAGTTGTAAGCTTGGTGATAGGTGTTTCCACTCTTGTTGACCTCCTTAGGCTGAGGTCTCTTTTGCAAAATTTTTGTGGAGGCCTGATATTTGAGGGATGTAAATGTGAGGAAATTGCCTCCCCTCTGCAGAGGCTGGGCAGTGGGGCATGCCTAGTACTGGAGGGGTATGTGCCATGCCCATCTGGTGCCTCTCTTCTAGCAGGCATTGCTGTGGAGGTAGTATTTCAGTTCATTCTTGGTTAATTTTCCTTCTTGCACTGATATACTGTCAGTTTGAAAGAGTATCTGCAGGCATCTGTTGACCCTAGTAAATTGCAGTTAGTTATTTTCAGTGCTCAATTTCATTAGGGAAAAACGTCACTGTGTAACTGCAGTTTTAACCTCATTAACAACACCTTTAAGCCTACAAGAGGGACTAAAAGAAAAGAATATGTATTCCATTTTCCCAAGATCTAGAAGTGTCACCTCTCCATTTCTCTATTACATTGCTGCTTGTTCTCAGTCGTGCTGTCATTGTACGTCCCATGAATACGTAACTCAAAGCTTGGTAGTCTCTGTACACTTTCCCCTTGTCCCCTCTTTGCCCATCTAGCCAAGTATTTGCTCTTAGAATATTCAAAGGGCCCAGTCTTGCATTTCACGTCACTCAGATCTTCTACTGATAGACTTTAATTAGTCTCACATCTTAATGAGAGGGGAAGAAAGTTGGTGGGCCCATGCCTGGTCTCTTTTTCCCCTTTCCTTTTATTTTCTGGTTTGCTTTTATTTTCCCCCCTGGAATTCATGTGAGTAAATGGAGACATGTTCCTTTTAGCCCAGGTGTGTCACTTGATTTCTGTCCCAGTTATAGCATCTACTTGCTCTGCCTTAAGTTCCTTTCAGCATTGTTTTTGGGACTGTGGTGTGAAGCCTGGGGGCTAATTTAACTAAATTTTCTAGACTGTGTGTGTGGTTTGTTGGCTGTTTTTTTGGTTTCTTTTTTTCCCTGGGAAACCTTGTGAAAATGATCTGGTGCTTCATCTGTCTACTCTCTACGCTTCTGGATTAATTGTGGCAAAGATTTTTGCAAAAGACTTGTAAATCTGGAGTGGAGATGGGGCTGTGATTTTTAAATAGCATTTTTGCTGTATATGTTATTAACACTTCTGGGCTGTGGAATCCCTGCTATAAAGAGAGGCTAGTCAGTTAGTGGGTTTAGTGTGAAAAGAAATGTACCCCTTTTGGGGGGTTGGACAGGGGAGAAACATACAAAGGGAGATGCAGTCTGCATATTTTAACAGTGTTTGGCAGTTAGTATTATTTTTTAGAGCTTCAATTTGTTAATTTTAACCAGTAACATCTTGAAGTTTTATGATGATTTCTTGCTTGCTTCCTATATTGGTTTGCCCTACAAAAATCATGATAGAAATAGGTGTTGCAGAATCAGTCTTCTGCTGACATTTGGATTCTCAAAATCAGGAGTCTCAGTTCTTATGACAGTGATTTGAAATCTGATTTCATTTTGAGTTCTGCAGAATCCTTGGTATGAAACTGAGCAAACCTCATTCAGTACCTCCACTTCTCACTGGTGAAGTGGGAGCAGGATGTTTATTTCTTGGTTGGTCTTTGTTCTCCAACAAAAATGTCTGTTAACCACCTGGACAGCACTTGGCATCATGTAGTTTTCAGTCAGATAAATAGTGCAAATGAGAGCAGCCAGTTCAGTAGTATCATTTCTAAGGCTTCATCCAGATTCTGAGCATTGTATTGTTCTCATTTTGCAATTCTTATTCTTACTACCATTTGCTTGCCTGTGAGAATACAGCTCAAAAGCTTGGTGAGCTGGTAGCTTTTTTTGAGCAGCAGATGTGGTTTTCACTGTTGTCCTTGAGACTTTCTTCCCCTTCCTGCAGTTATGTGGAACTGCAAGATGACAGTGTGCCAGTCAAGACTAGCCTGTGCAGGAAGCAAATGTATTCTGAGACAAGAAGGCAATTCTGGGAGCATGGTGTGGTATGCTCAAGGGTAAATGGAGATGTCAAGATGCTTTTACCTTTACATCAAATCCTGTTTTCGTTGGAAGATGATGAAAAATTGGTCTAGAAAACTG
>VWYK01002878.1:0-11063 GCA_013399775.1 Semnornis frantzii | reverse complement strand
TAGATAAGACAGAGAGTCTCTCTCTCTGGGAGTCAGTGTGTCTGCTGGGTTTTTGCTGTGTAATCCAACTAATCATTCTGCTTCTAACCCCCTCTTGCTGATCCTCCAAAGTCACCTTGCACGTAAGGCAGACCCTGGGATAAGATAGAGGGGTGGAGGGAAGGTGGAAGGGTGGTTTGGAGCCCCTCCTGGGGACTCTGATTTCTGGGAGGCATATTGTGTTTCTGTATTACCTTTAACTTGTGTATTTGTGTTTATAGCTGTATATATATTGTAATATATTGTAAATATCTGCTTGTACATTGTGCCAAGCTGTGGATATAAAGCTTCATTCCTTAACTTCCAGCAGGCTGAAGTTTTCATAGAGCGGGGGGGGCAGGTATCTCCCAAACCATCACACCTCAAATACTGTGTCTAGTTATGGTTTTCCCACAGTAAGAGCAACATAGATCCATTGAAACAAGTCCAATGGAGGGCCACAAAGATGATCCAGGGGCTGGAACACCTCTGCTATGCAGATAGGCTAAGGGAACTGGGATTGTTCAGCCTGGAGGAGAGAAGACCCTGGGAGGACCTTGTAACTGCATTCCAGTACTTGAAGGGAACCTACAGGAGGTGTAGAGAGGGACTTTTTACAAGAGTGTCAACTGATAGGACAAGGGGAAATGGATTTAAATTGAAGGAGAATAAATTTAGATTGAATCTGAGGAAGAAATTCTTCTCTGCAAGGGTGCCAAGACTCTGAAATGGATTGTCCAGAGAGGTTGTGAACATCTCTCCCTGGAGATGTTCAAAGCCAGGTTGGCTGGGGCCTTGAGTAACCATGGCAGGGACCTTAGAGACCATGGCCAGGGAGGCTGGATTAAATGATCTCTGAGGTCTCTTCCAGCCTAAGTTGTTCTATGATTCTATGATTTGTACAAAGCTTTTTATAAAGTGACTACTTGTAAGATATACCACATATGAATCTAAGAATTTTTCCTTTTGCTTTTGCTGTATGTGTTTTTCTGTAGTATTATCTAATAAATTAGATTTTTAGATGAAACCATTTTTTTTTTCCTTATTAAGAATTAGCAGAGGCCTTCCAGTGTATTTTGTAATGCTTCCTGGGTTTTCATCTCTGACTTGTACACATGAAGAACCTTGAAGAGAGCAATATTTCCTAGAAAATGCCATTTTACAAGGAAATATCAAAGCTGAGAATCACGCTGCTTTATTTTTGCTTAAAGTTGTAAGTTGGAATTCTCTGAAGACAATTCAAAGTGTTGTGCCAAGGGGAAAAAATCTGTTTTGAAGTGTCTCACTAAACCACCTTTAAGTTAGTATAGTTTGGTCATCAGACAAACCGTTCCTAAACCACTATCTTATAAAAAATTCTGCACTGAACCACTGCAGTGTTTGGGGTTGGTTTGCTTGTTTTTGTTTTGATTTCTTCTTCTGGATTTTTTTTTTCTCCATTTTTAATTTTTCTTTTTCTCTTCCCACCAAAACACATTTGCTGTACTGTGGTTACAAAGGCCTGCAGGGAGTATCAGAAACTCACATGGTGTTTCTTCAAAGCTCTGCCCTGTAGTTTTGACTGTGTTTTTTACATTAGGCAAATAGTTTTAAAACTTCATCTGGCAGGCTAGCTTCATAGCAGCTTTTTTATTGAAAGAATCTTAAGAACAGACTTTTTTTTTGAAAAAATCTTAAAAACAGACTTTTTTTTTTTTTTTTTTAAGTTTACCAGAACCCAAAATCATTAAACATGCTCTGTATCTATTTCAGCTGATTTCATTAGAAGAATTTATGTCCTACTTTTCAGATCTATTTCCCTCCTTTTTTGATACTCATAATTACAAGTTTGAATAAGTGTTTGGTCTGTGCCTGGTACATGACTGCGACTGAAGTATTAAATATTATCCTGTGCAACCTGCTCTAAGTGAACCTACTCGAGCAGGGGGTTGGACAAGATGATCTTCAGAGGTCCCTTCCAACCCTGATCATTCTGTAATTCTGCAGTTGTTATTTGGTGTTGTATTTAGTGTCTTGGATAATAACAAATACTTCTGGAGGGACAGCACAGACTTCATTTGGCCTACATGGAGGAGTACTTGTTTGCAGAGTGTGTTCTCAGTTTTAGGAGGAATTATAAAAGAAGAAGAAGAAGGTTTTCATTCTGCATTTTTTGTCCCTGGTGAATCAAAAGCCATCTATTTCAGTGATATGCCAAACAAAATAATAGGTATTTTGCAGACAGAAACCACAGAGAGAATGGTTATTGTCTGGGCACCTGGAAAGAAAGAAATATGAATGGCAAGGTTGAAATATTTAGTTTTCATTTAATGTCTTTTCATATATGTCCTTTAATAATATTTTTTTTTTTGAAACCCCATGTTTTTTCATTTGGAGCAAACCATGTAAACATAACCACAGCTGGGCCAACCTGCTGTATCTTAGTGGTACAGCTGGCTGTAAATAAGCAAAGATAGTGCTATGTACAATTGTTCAGGTCATGGAAAAGTACCAAAAAGACTGTTGGAGATATCTTCGAATTTGTAAGACTCATGTATGTGCTCTTGTCAGGGAACATAAGCTCTTGGCAGAGCTGCAACCATTAACCAGACCAAACTGTAAAAAGAGCATCTAATTGTAGCAGGTGGTGAAGCAAGGAGGGCTAAGCAAAGAGGAACTTGGACTGGAGTGGCATGAAAGGCAGTACAACTCTCCCAATAAGTCAGCAGCAGATCAATGAGGATGGACTCACCAAGGGAAGACAGTTTCTTCTGTTGCCTGCTCTGAGGTGGATATTAGTGTGGGAGAAGGGGATCAGCTTGCCGCTTTTTCTTAAGTCTTGGTGAGGCAACTGATATTTTTAAACAGAATTGGCTTTCAGGGAAAAGAGGGTTTAATTATTCTAGATTAATCTGTTCATTCTACCACTGTTTTCTCATATTTCTTCATGTAAATACTGCTTGTTAAGCCTCCCCATTTTCCAGTTCTGTGAAGATACTAGCTCATGTGTGAAGATACTAGCTCAATTCTGGAGCCCCCAGCACAGGAAGGAGCTGTTGGAGAGAGTCCAGAGGAGGGCGATGAAGATAATCAGAGGGCTGGAGCAGCTCTCCTATGAGGACAGGCTGAGAGAGTTGGGGCTCTGCAGCCTGGAGAAGAGAAGGCTTTGAGGACACCTTGTAATGGCCCTTCCAATATCTGAAGGTTGCCTACAAGAAGGCTGGGGAGGGACTATTTACAAGGTCTTGCAATGACAGGACAAGGGACAATGGGTTTAAACTGGCAGAGGGGAGATTTAAACTGGATGTTAGGAGGGAGTTCTTTACAGAGAGATTGGTGAGATACTGGCACAGGTTGCCCAGGGAGGTTGTGGCTGCTCCCTGCCTGGATGCATTCAAGGCCAGGTTGGAGGAGGCCTTGAGTGACCTGTACTAGTGGGAGGTGTCCCTGCCTATGGCAGGGGGTTGGAACTGGATGATCTTCAAGGTCCCTTCCAACCTTACCATTCTATGATTCTATGATTCATTAAGTGCAGAAGATATATTTTTATCAGCTTGTTAAAATTTGGAGATGTTGCAACCAGTCAGTTTTAGGTAGAAGAATGAAGATTAGTTTTACTAATTCTTCTTCATAATTAGGGGTTATTGGATTAGTTGTTTTTGAGAATGGTCAGAAGATGAATAACAAGCCTCTATGACCATATGAACTACCTCTTTTCATATGGTAGTCTCTAGAAAATGAATAGACATTTCTCACTGCTGCATTTTGCTCAGTTTGAACCTGACAGTTTTTCTTTCTAGTGGGAATAGGAGACAAATAGCATGAAAATGAGATACAACTGAACCTAAGTGAATAATCAGTGGTTATTTTTCTGTTGTCTTTCACTTACCGCCATTCTTAGTCTTTTGGAAATTTAAAAACAATCAGCTAGTGTAGCAAGGAGACCCGAAGGCAAAAGGAAGAATTGCCTGGAAGGCTTCTGGAAAACTATAAGCTAAGCTTGTCTTAAAGGGAGAACCGTGCAGATTTCATAACTGCGAAAGTATCTTCCATTCTCTGTTTCTGTGAAGCCCATGTAAACTTTCCAGTGGCAGCCATGCAGTCTGGCATTTGTTCATAAGCCAGGTAAATACACAACTCGTTCTACAGTGAAGATTTACAAGAAAGCTGTCAGCCCTGAGACTGATATAAAACTGATGCATGTTAGCACTGACAACACCAATGATAGCTACTCTGTGTTAGGAAAGAGACTTGACAACTGAGAAGATGAAGGAAGCTCTTTGGATGTCAAGAACTGAAACTTCAGCAGGCCTATGAGGAGACTTTAAGGCTCTCTTTAAAAGTAACTGCTAGAAGTCAGTGACTTTCAGGAAAGAAATGGAAGTGTCCCAAGCAGTAATAGACAGTGTGTTAAAAAAGGAAAAGCAAAAGGGCAAACATTAGTTAGTGAGAGAGCTGTGGCAGCCAGGCAGGCTGCTGGATTGACTGTTTGGGCTAACCTCAGAGGTTAGACCAAAGTAAAGGAACACAGACTGAAGAGATGAATAATGACTAGTGAGAGTCAAACACAATCTCCCTGGGCCTCAGCAGGTAAACTGAACAGTGAAGACTATTGCCAAGCTGAATCCCAGGCGGCTGAGACAGTAACAAATAATAATGTCCAGACCAAGGGAGAAAATGCAGTGAAATGTAAAGCCCATGGTGATATCTGAAATACAAATAAGATTCCTTCTTAAAACCACAGACATAACAAATGATGAAAATGATAATCCTAATGGTGGCTTCTGCTGTGAATATTTTGTATGTGAGGGGAAAAGTAATAATTTTCTGTGCCTTGAGACAGCTTCAAGTTTGTACCTGGGGAGTAAGTACAGAACTGCAGTGCCTGAGGGGTAGGTTATTTTAAAGTACTGTTGTGCTATAGGAGAACCATGACTGAAGACCTGAATTAGTGGAGTCTCCTCAAAGAAAATTCTCAATAGAAACGTTTTCATCAGTAAGGTATATATTTCTTCATTTTAAGTAGTGCAAATATATAATTGCACATATAATTGTGTCAAAAGAAGATTTTATTATTTACTCATTGAGTAGGCTGGGAGACATTACTTTTCGTAGAATCCAAGGATCATAGAATGGTTTGAGTTGGAAGGGACCTTAAAGATCATCAAGTTCCAACACTTCCTGCCATGGTCAGGGACAGCCTCTGCTAGTCCAGGTTGCTCAAGGCCTCATTCAGCCTGGCCTTGAACACCTCAAGGGAGGGAGCGTACACCACCTTCCCTGAGCAACTTCTTCCAATTCCTCATCATCCTCACTGTAAAGAATTTCTTTCTAACATCTAGTCTAAATCTTTGCTTAAGCTTCAATCCATTCCCTTACATCCTATTGGAACAAGCCTTTGTAAAAAGTCCCTCCCTAGCTTTCTAGTAGGCCTCCTTCACATACTGGAATGCTGCTCTAAGGTCTCCCTGGAGCCTTCTCTTCTGCAGCCTGTGCAGCCCCAACTCTTTCAGTCTGTTCCCATTAGGGAGGTGCTCCAGCCCTTTACTCATCTTTATGGCCCTCCTCTGGAGCCACTTAAACACTTCAGTGTCCTTCTAGTGCTCGGAGCACCAGAACTGGATGTAGTACCTGAGGTGGGTCTCGTGAAAGCAGAGGGGGAGAATTGCCTGCCTTGATCTGCTAAGTCACACTTCTTTTTGTGCAGCCCAGGAGATGGTTGACCTTCTGGGCTGCAAGCTGACTTCTCCCCCTCTTCAGTATGAAACTAGGGAAGTCAGGTCAACTAAAAGAAAGGATATATAACTAATACTGCCCCTGAAATAATAGCATTTGAAGTTAAACTTCTCTAGTTAAACCTCTCTATGAGAACTGGCAAGCTAAACCTAAAATACTTTAAAAGTTTTAAAAAGAAAGGAATTTCACATAAAATGACTGGCACATCCACTGTTACAGAAAAGCAGTAGGAATACTGCAAATTCTAACATTATTATTAATAAATCTTTATCAAAACTCTCCTAATTTGACTCTTAACAGAGCTTTCATCATTGAGGTAAATGTGCTTTAACAAAAACTACACCTGCCTATCTTGCAAGATTCAGACTGGCTTTACCCAGTCTGCCTAATGTTGCTGGCAGTGGTGAAATGACTAATGAGTAAAACAAATGGGAAATCCCTGGTTTCACTGTTAAATTAAGTGAAGCAATAACACTTTGAGTCTTGATATGTGTTGAAACTATCTTAAAAAATTCAAAATCTCTGAATAGAAATGTTGGCAGAAAAGGCAAAACCATTCTGGAAAGTCAAGGGTTCACAGTGTTAAAGCGAATTTTATAAAAACAAGTGTCTCATTTTGATGTGTAACTGTTGTCAATGCTGACACTTCCCTTGTTTGGTGGAACAGCACTGAAACCTGTTTTACTATTAGCATTATTTCTTTTTGCAATGTGAACCTTCATTTTTTCTATATAAGGAAATGGATCTAGAAAAAAAGCGTTTGCTTGAGTTTTGAACAAAGAGGTTAAATATTGTACATGTGCTGGTTTGAGCTAATTGGAATATTTTAATAGAGAAAATTATACTATAGGCTGTGAAGGTAAACAATGGTGATGTCTACTTCACTCATAGCCTTGCAGAGATGTTTAGAAAAGGAACCCAAAACAAGAAGATAAGAGAGTATCTCGAGCTGGCAGTCTGGGTCACGAGGGACTTGCTTGCTGTTTGGGTCTTGGGCTAGCAGCTTCACGGGGCAAGCAGCTTCTTGGGCTAGCAGCTCTGGCTGTTGAATAGCTTCACTAACCACCTTTTCTTCTAATCCTCCCCAGCCGATCCTCCTTGCGTGTAAGCCAAACCTTGGGGTAAGGTGTGGGGGTGGGGAGAAGGTGGAAGGGTGGTTGGGAGCCCCTCCTGGGGTCTCTGATTTCTGGGAGGGGTGTTGTGTGTCTGTATTACCTTAAACTTGTATATTTCTGTAAATATTCCTGTCTATAGTGTATATATTTGCTTGTATATTGTGCTGAGCTGTAAATAGAGCTTCATCTCTTAACTTCCAGCCGGCTGAGTATTAGTCTGGGTCATTTTAAAGTGTGGGGGGGTGGGGAACTCCCAAACCGTCACAGTACACCACTTTACAGCAGTGGCACTTGCTCTGGAAAGAAAAAGCAACATCTTCATGCTGGAAGTGCTTTGACAGAGTTGCTGTAAAGTGTGTTGACTCACTAAGGTATATAATCCTCTATAACCACCATTTCAGGAGAGCTCTCTAGAGAGTGCTGCTGCTGGTTTTGATGTGGCTTATTGGTATTACGATTTATGTATCATTGCATAGGATGTGGATAAAAGCATCTCTTCAAGAGCCAGATTTTTTTAAGAGCTAGATTCACAAAGGAGATACAATGACTGCATTTAATCTTGCCTAAAACTGACTAATCTTTGTCACTCATAAGCTCCAGTTCTTGAGCTTACAGGCATAAGAAATAAAGTTGTGAAGACTGGAACTCATGAAAGCTTTCATATGTAGTTGTGAATACTTTGAGTATACAAAGTGGAACCTCTTTGGGACACTGTAATTTTTAGTAAAATTTTATACTGGCTGATTTAATTAAAAAATAATTTTAACCTCAAATATACTAGGATTTGGTCAATTCAGCAATGTTAACATTTCCCAGCTAATAACCATAAACAGAAATGTAACTGGTTATCTCAGAGTTATGTGAGACCTGCAAGCTTTCTTTAAAAAAATCTGTTTGTTAAATCATTAAGAATGCTTAATTGGGTGGTTTACTTGCAGACACTGAGTAGTTTCAATTAATAGACATTAATGGACTATTTGCATACCTTAATGACTTGTGCTGCCATGAGCACAAAGCAAATACTAACCTCTAATCACCTAGGAATTTCGGGAACACAAAAGAACTGAAGCAAAGCAACATAATGAGTTGGACTTTGTTTTCTTCTCTTCATTGGTATGACCAATCTAGTATTGTATTTTCATGTAGATTTCCTCAGTCTAAATTTGCATTACACATTTTTATTCTTATTGTTGTTAAATGGATATATAATACTCACGTGGCTGTAACAATGAGCTTACAGGCTCACTTGTTTTCTTTTATAATTCAGTATTGTAATGGAATGAAAAGCAAATACTTTGTTATAATGGTTATACTAATTGACTTTTAATGTTGTTATATTTTCCAGCTACTCACCAGTAGTCTCAAAAGTTTAATAAAGCTCAAAACATTTAATTTTATTGCCTTGGACTATTGATTATCTGTTTAAAACTGAGAACAGTGTGATCTGTTGTCTTTTCCTTGCTTATTGCCTCAATTATCTTGAAGAAATAAGGGATGTGCATGAGGAGAATCTCATGCAATAAAAATGTCACTTGTATGCATTACTCATGGCTATTGTTCAAAACGCACAAGCCTTTAATCTCAGATTTGCAAAGGAAAGAAATTTTATTGTTTCACAACCTAATTCAATATTCCCTCAGGCATTACACCACCATTTACATTTCTCTTGCTTGGTTTTTATTGCCAACATAAGCTTATTTAAAGGAATGAATAGCCTGCTGTCTACTTTGAGACAAATATGAAAATAATACTTCAACAGCCTTAGTAGATTTATTATGGAGAGTTTATTTCAACCTCGGATGTAAAATTGTCAAGGAAAACCAGGTCTGTTTCAAGGAAATAACAGAAAGAGAAAAAATAAGACTACATCCATTTCACCGTTATGAAATGTCCCTCACTTTTGATAATGTGGCTATGAAAAATTGGAGGGTTGAAAGACTGAAAGTAGCTATTCACAAAAAATAATGTGTGACTTTTACCCTATTTGCAGAAGTTCATAAGAGTACAGAGTCATTGGAGCCCCCAGCACAGGAAGGACATGGAACTGTTGGAGCGGGTCCAGAGGACAGCCACAAAGATGATCATAAGGCTGGAGTAGCTCTCCTATGAGGACAGGCTGAGAGAGTTGGGGCTCTGCAGCCTGGAGAAGAGAAGGCTTCCAGGAGACCTTAGAGTAGCTTTCCAATATCTGAAGGGGGCCTACAGGAAGGCTGGGGAGGGACTATTGACAAGGTCTTGCAATGACAGGACAAAGGGCAATGGGTTTAAACTGGCAGAGGGGAGATTTAAACGGGATGTTAGGAGGAAGTTGTTTGCAGTGAGGGTGGTGAGACACTGGCACAGGTTGCCCAGGGAGGTTGTGGCTGCTCCCTACCTGGATGCATTCAAGGCCAGGTTGGACGAGGCCTTGAGTGACGTGTTCTAGTGGGAGGTCTCCCTGCCTATGGCAGGGGGTTGGAACTGGGTGGTCTTTGAGGTCCCTTCCAACCTTACCATTCTATGATTCTAACTTTCTGACCAATTCTGGTAAAGGCTTTAAGTTACTCAGCAAGATAGCTTTAAAATTGAGTCTTCTGACCCTCCATGTCAGTAATTTAGCATGTTTTGGTTTTATATTTGTGGAGAAATTACAAAAAGAGATGCAACTTCATTGCCTGGTGTTTAGCTTCAGGGGGATTAAACTAACCTTCCTCAGTACAGCTTGTCTTTTGACTCCATCTCTCCAGTGCTCCCTAGCATTAAGGAAAGTAAAAAGTTATTTCTTCTTTCTCTGTGTTTTTTTTTTTTTGTTTGGGGATTTTGTGTGGGTGTGTGCATGTGGTTTGGGTTTTTTAAATTGTTGGGTTTTGTTTCTTTGCTTTCCCCTCTGTGTAGTTTTCAGCCATACACCTTCATTGGCGTAGATCACAAATGTGACTGTATGGGGTGACCTAGGAGAAACTACAACATTCTGGATTTAAATATCTTAGATAAAAAAGTATAATAAAATGTAACCATGGGACTTAAGTTTTCCTTGAGATGAACTTCTTTGAGGAAGACAAATTAGCCCCAGAGAATGTTGCTTCTGGCCAGTGTAGCTCTAAAGCACCAGGTAATCTATGGTAGACAGCTTGTCAGCTTCTGCCCTGCAACGCATCTGAATCATATTACCTGCAGAAAATACTTCCTGAAATCATTCTTACCAAATCTTTTGTGAGCCAAGATTTTGAAAGTGCATGACAAATCAGGCAGTTGCTACAAAGGGGTATTAGATTTTTCAGTTATTTTAGGAAAATAATCAGAAAGACTCCTTGGGTAAACTTTCAACCTACATGCAAATATTTTTAATGTTGATTAACCTCCTCTCTTCAAAACAGACTGTCAATCTAAAAGTGATTAATAAATCATTGCATCCATATGGAGTATGATATAAACTTATTTTTTAAATATGATATTTAAACATGAACATTGGGTCATTTTGTGATTCTTGTAGAGAATACTCTGGGTTGGAAGGGACCTCCAAAGGTCATCTAGTCCAACCTCCACAGTCAGCAGAGGCATCCTCAACTAGATCAGGTTGCCCAGAGCCCTGTTGAGTCTCACCTTGAATATCTTCAGGGGGAGGGCCTCAACCACCTCCCCAGGCAACCTGCTTCAGTGTTCCACTACCCTCATGGTAAAGAAATTGTTCCTAACATCCAATCTAAATCTGCTCTTCTCTCATTTGAAGCCATCGTCCCTCATCCTATCACTATAGGGCTTTGTCAGGCCTTGTAGTTCAGAAGTAGTTGAATTGAGAACCTGTTGGTAACATCAGTTCTTGGTATCTAGACATTTGAAAATGTCCAAATTGTACCATTCTTGGTGAACTCATTAAAAATTTTCAGGAAATATGTTCACTAAGACACATGGGTTCAATAGGATCCAAAGTGTACCTAAGTGCTTGGTTTCCTTCTTTGGACAACAAGCAAATCAGTAAGGCACTGGTTGCAATTTTTAATCTGAGATATTTTCACTGTTATTTTCCTGCAATACTTTTTAATGTCTGCATGTTGTAAACACATTAAATTGCAGATTTCAGTCAGATACAACTGGTTTGTTGCAATAAAAATAGCTTAGAAACTTTAATAAATGTGTAGATACAAAATACAAATATATAAGGACTTCAAGACATCTGTTGTTGCAACTGAATATTGGTTATTATTTTCTTCCTTGTACATAGAATATCATCATTAT
>VWYK01002877.1:0-14301 GCA_013399775.1 Semnornis frantzii | reverse complement strand
GGCAGGACCTTGGAACAATGAGAATCAAACAGAGTTTTTTCTCTAGGTATGTGTTGCATAACCACAAACGCAGGAGGATACTGTGCAGGTTGCATTAACGTGGTAGGAGATACTTTTATTACCTGTATCAGGAGTAATACAACAAGAAATAAGGAGTTTGTGTGTAACAAAAGAATTCTTTATCTAACTGCAGACAGTTTGGGGAATATTCATCAGAGAACCAGTAAAAATGTGATGTCCAGGATCCTGGATATCTGGTGGCCTTTAAGTCTAGGGGAGGTGCCCTATTTGCTTTTCCATAGCTGGACTATTTCATTCATTTGAGGGGTCTCAGCTTTTGGTTAGGGAATTGGTCCCTGTGCTTGGTCACTTTTACTATTGTGCTGCAGCTGGGGAAATTACCAACTCTCACCTCCCATCCTCCATAATTTCTCTGCTATTGGCTCTTCACTGTTGGTAGCTCTAAGAATAGATGAGGAGAAAATATCATTCATTGTTCACCACTGTAGACTACTGTCCTAGGCCTTCAACCTCTTATTTTTAATGACCACAAAATAGGTTCTTTCTGAGGTTTTGCAATGTCTCTTCTATACTGTTTCACAGGAAAGGTTGTGATACAGGATGAAGACTCTAGAAAGAGAATGGGGTTTGTCAGACATGAAGTTTGTGGTGCAGGACTCTATACTCACCCATGTTGAACTTCATGAGGTTTCTCTCCCCCAACTCTCCAGCCTGTCCAGGGCTCATGGAATGGCAGCACAGTCAGATAGGATGTCAGCCACTCCTCCCAGTTTTCTCTCATCAACAAACTTGGTGACATCCAAAACAAATTGAATGCAGTTTCCATTGCCTCTAAATCTTTCAGGTCTATCTGGATAATGTCAGATGTTTCTGATCTATTATATTTTAGCAGGGTGAAGGTCATGTTCCAAAATCCTCTTCAACCTGTGTGACAGTAAGATGAAATGAGCAGAAAAAAGTTTTTACTGGAGCATTGCTGGAGCATGTTTAGGGTTAATAGAAGACCCTGTTGGGTATTCTTTGTTGCATTCAGAAGTAGAAAGTTTGTTGGTTCTTTCAGGGAAAAAGAATAGTTGGAATGCATAAATACTGCTGTAAACACTGAGTTTTCAGAGTGTATCTGTGTGTAGCAGGGAGACATTCCTCTTGTGCTGCTTTACACTATCTGGAAAGACTGCCACATGACTTAAAGATGAAAGAGATCTCTTTATGTTCTGGGAATCACCATGGAACTCCACATTGTTCCTCCTGAGGTTTATCTTGCTACAGGATATGTTTCTCTTTAATACATGGCTGAGTTGCTCACGCAGCTGTATGAGCAGCGTGGCCTTAGTGGAAGCACAACAGGCATTGGCAGCAATTTCTCATTCTTCTTTGCAATTTGTTGTGTATTTCTTATCGGTAGAAGTAGGAGGATGATTATTCGGTGTTTAATTTCTAGGATGAAAAGTGCTGCTGTAACTGTGAGTGCTTTGGAATCTGCATAAAGAATGTTTAAATGTAAATTTTTAGCAGGGCCTGTTGCAACAGGATGAGGGGCAATGGTTTTAAAGTAAAAGAGATTCAGACTATAGAGAGGGAAGAAATTTCTTTTACAGTGAGGGTGGTGAAATATTAGCTTAGGTTGCCCAGAGAGGTGGTTCCAGGTTGAGTTGGACCAAGCTCTGAGCAACCTGTTCTAGTTGCAGATGTCCCTGCTCACTCCATGGGGATTGGGCTAGATGGCCTTGAAAGGTCCTTTCCAAACCAAACCATTCTATGTCCATTGATAGCCAGGTATTCAAGTAACTTCTTCAGGTTTTCCTAGGGTATGCATCTGTGCTTTCTCACAGAGACAGAAGAGAGAAAACTTCCAAATCTGAAAGCCTGCTCTCTGCTGGTGCTGAACATGTTCCCCAGTCTGTCCAAGTCTGTCATTTCAGTCAGTGATAGACAGAAGTGACTTCCTGAAATGGGCACTCTTCACATTTCCATTTAAAATTGGTCAGTTCCGATTTGCCCAGGTTCCTTAGGAATGCTGAGATCTGAACTGTGGTCTTACTCAGGTTAATAGTGACTTTAAAAGTGCTCAGGTGGCCATGCCCTCTGAGAATCCCTTGCCTGGGTGGTTTCTTAAACACTTCTTCACTTGACACAGGTAGGTTGGTTGAAGAGTTCCTAGGGTGCTTTAGTGGAGTGTCTCCCCAAGATCCCTGTTGTCAGGCTTGCTGTGTGCCGTTACAGCATCAGCTCTGTAGAACCTGTCAGATTTGACTTGCCTTCTCATGGGCAGATGTGATTAGTATGTTTCACAGCTCTGTCACGGGAAAATAAATGCTTAAATGAAAACATTTTGCTTTATGGGCTGAAAGAGCCTAGATTTGATGTCAAGCCTGGCATATGCTTCTTTGTAGGGGGTCATAAAGTCTGCAGGCTGGAACACGAGGCCATGTTCAGTCTCTGGCCCCACAGACATCCATTAATCGTTATTTCCAGCTGTAAAACAACATCCTGATGCTTGCTTCACCAGTATGTTGTGAGGACCAACTGTGAGCACTTTTTGAAATGCACTGCATGTGCACACACCAGTGTGCTGAGCTGTGAGCTGAGCATTTGCCAGAGGAGAGATCAGTATCAGTGGTGAAACAGCACAGTGGACATGGCTGAGTCTAGAAATCCCCATCGTGGTGGTCTCTCATGTTTAAACTCCAGCCTGGCTGTTGCTTTAGTTCTCCTCACTGCTCCTCGTCTGTTCTGTGCGTTTCTAGGTGGTGGACAGGGTGGCTAAGGGCAATGGGATGTTTAATTCCTCATTTTACCTTAACTGAAATGAAGAATCCTGCCTCAGGCTTTTTCCTGCAAACCTAGCGGGTTGCTATGGATTAAGCTACTTAATCAATCCAGACAAACCATTCCATGCTGCTTCGTAGTAGTCAATACCTCCAGTCACTTGCCATTTCGGCAGCTTAGTGACTAACAATCTTTCCTTCTGCAGACAGAGATGTGCCAGAAAGCAAAAGCTGCTAAATAGCCACTACAGACCAAGCTATAAAATCTTTTTGCCTTCATCCTTTCCCACCATCATAAGCTGGTAGCGTAGCAACTGATGAAGCTGCTTGAACTGGAGTTGACCTGAAATTACGTGTTTCATGGTTTATATGTTTATTTCTGCCTTTCTACTATTTTTTGGTGCTCATTGAGTTTACATTTCCAGCCCCTTTGGGAGATTAGCAGTTTTTTTCATGCAGAAAGCTGAAGTAGATTTAGTCACACATGATACATGAGCTAGAATAGTCCTTGGAGTTGGAAACATGAGAGAGAACTAAAGCTGGCCCTGACTGCTGGCTGGTGGAGAGGACCTTCCTTTTAGTAAGATGTAGATCCAAGTTTCTGCATCCTTGTACAGACTTGGTGGAGCTATGAGAAAGAAGAGCCTGCCCTGGACTCATGTGTCAGACTGGATATTAAAGAAGTGGTTGCTGCAAGAGTGTAAATGACAGGTGCAGTCATAGAATCATAGAATGGTTTAGGTTGGAAGGGACCTCAAAGGTCATCCAGTTCCAACCCCCTGCCACAGGCAGGGACACCTCCCACTAGTACAGGTCTCTCCAACCTGTCCTTGAACACCTCCGGGGAGGGAGCAGCCACAACCTCCCTGAGCAACCTGTGCCAGTGTCTCACCACCCTCACTGCAAACAACTTCCTCCTAACAGCCAGTCTAAATCTCCCCTCTGCCAGTTTAAACCTTGTCCTGTCATTACAAGACCTTGTCAATAGTCCCTCCCCAGTGCTCTTGTAGGCCCCTTCAGATACTGGAAGGCCACTCCAAAGTCTCCTGGAAGCCTTCTCTTCTCCAGGCTGCAGAGCCCCAACTCTTGTAGCCTGTCCTCATAGCAGAGCTGCTGCAGCCCTCTGAGCATCTTCATGGCCTCCTCTGGCCAACAGTTCCATATTCTTCTTGTGCTGGGGGCTTCAGAACTGTACACAGTACTCCAGGTGAGGTCTCACAAGAGTGAAGAGGGAGAATCCCCTCCCTCACCCTGCTGGCTACGATTCCCTTGATGCAGCCCAGAACATGGTCACTGCCTGTTCACCTAAGGATTTCTTGCATGGGAAAGAGAAAGCTCAGAGAGGTTCAGAAGTAACCCACAGCTTGAATGAGTTTTACCTGCACGGTTGCAGCTGTTTCTAGTGGAGAAGTCAATGTCTTTATACTAGTTGCTGGAAAGCTCCAGTGTTTTCATCCCCCTCACTGAAGGAGGGATGATGCTCAGTTCTCATAATTGGTGATGCTGTCATAGCTGCTGTGCTCAGACGTGGTCTGTATGCAGATGTGTTCTTACATTAAATCCTAACTTGATTTTCATGGAATGGCTTGAGTCTGATCCAAATCTACCCTACTCCATTCCCCCTCATCCTGTCACCACATGACCTTATAAAAAGTCCCTCCCTCCAGGTACTGGAAGGCTGTATAAGGTCTATTTGTCATATTCTTAAAGCTGAACAGACCCAAATCCCTCAGCCTGTCCTCATAGGAGAGGTGCTCCAGCTCTCTGACCATCTTCATGGCCCTTCTCTGGACCTTCTTCACAGGCCATTTCAAGACTAATATGAAATGTTACTCTACATGTATCTGATGGGTCTGTCCCTAAAAGCAACTTCCAAGAAATCAGGGAAGTAAGGAAAAAAAACAAAAACAAAAAACCTGATTGTTCTGTGAGGAAAACACATCAAGGATGGCTTTGAAGGACAGGATTTGGTTCAAGCTTACTGGACATTCTCCTGCAGGAGTGAAATGGAGCAGTTACGTGCTGGGTTGAGAGTCCTGATTTTTTTTTTTTTTTTTACTGATTTTTGATCAAATTAAAACTAAACCTTTTTTCTGTGTGACATAGGCTCAACAGAAAGAGCTAAAATGCTTCAGCTTTAGACCAGTCTTAGGAAGAGAATTAAATTCTTTCTTTGACAAGCACTTTAAGTACTGACTTATTAAATCAAAGGGCATCACTGTCACCAGTGCATGCTCTGGCTTCATTTATAAAGGAAAGTGAGTTGTGCTCACCTTTTCCTGAGAAAAGCATCATAATTCATCCTCATGTGATGGTTTTAGACTGCAGCACCTGAGTTCTGCTGCCCTGAATGAGAGCATTCAGAGAACACTCAAAGACCATACAAGCCCTCAGTATTATTTCTTGCTGAGTAGCTCTTTGCACAGCTCTCTTTGTGGCTTCCACCTTAAATAGACCAACTGGTCTGATACCTCCATGTACTTCACATTGAAGGCCAGGTGCTGAGAAAATACAAGTAAAGAGGTAAAATACATTTCACCTGAACTTTAATTCCAGCCAAGGAAGGGGAAAGATCAGGAGCAGTTAATTTTACCTGTCTTGTGCATGTACATTGAGGTGAGCCCTTTTTTTTTCCATTAAATATAAAGGGAATCTGAGACCACCAGTAGAGGCTTGAACACAGTAAAGGAGTATTTTATAATCAGCTTCTGAATGCCTAACTTCTTAATGCAGACAAGGCTTTGAGTTGAGTCTCTCCTGGTTCATGAGGGATCTCTGTGAACAGAATACCATTCCATAAGCAACAAGCAGCAAACTGCTGCTTTTGTTTGTGATGCCCATTTGGTAGCCATTTTACAGTTGAAAAACTCAGAAAATTACAGGCACTTAAAACAAAGAGAGTTAATTGTCAATGATTCCTAGCCCTGGGGAATTTGCCACTTGTAGAGGCTGACTGTGCACTGTTGCCTTCTGGCACTCTCAGTGCACAAGGCTTATGGATGTGTTTTGCCAGATAGCCATCCCAAGCCATTAAAGAGCCATGGTAGAGTCTGTAGTCACCTTTTTTACAGTATAAATGATGAGTCAAAGAGAAGCATTCAGTTCTAATCTATGTGAGTTCTTGTAATAAGCTTTACAATTAGAGCAGGGAGTCTTCCATCTAATTCACTTAATTTACGCTGGGAAATGAGATACTGTTCAACTAATCCAATGATATTTTCTTCTTTATTAGAGAATGAAAGCATTCTCTGAGGCTCTGGTGGGATTCAGGCTAAGCTTCTGAGACACAAATGGAGTGAAATGCTAATGAAATAGTATGCTGCTGTAATTCCCAGTTGGTATCTGTGCCCCTCTCCTGTGGCATGTAGCAGTTAGAGGAGTTGGTAGGAGGCAGTGAGCCTGGGCCAGCGCTTTCTAGTCTCAGTGTGACCTTGGAAGTTTTTGTTTGATTAGGTGCCACTAGTGCAGGTCAACTTCCTTCAGCCAGAGTTTGTTCCAGCTGTCTTGCATGGTGGCTGCAATGCTTTTAAGAAGTGGCTAAGAGATTTTCTACTGCTCTGTAGTAACTCCTGTAAGCATTGCTGTGTTCTTCTCTTTAAACCTTTCTACTGTTCTGTAGTAACTCCTGTAAGCATTGCTGTGTTCTCTTTAAACCTTTCTACTGCTCTGTAGTAACTCCTGTAAGCATTGCTGTGTTCTTCCCTTTAAACCTTTCTACTGCTCTGTAGTAACTCCTGTAAGCATTGCTGTGTTCTTCCCTTTAAACCTAGACAGCCTAGTTGCTTAATTTAGAACATAAGGAGCATTTCCACTGCTTGTTAAGTGAGAAACCCAGAGGATATGCAGCTGCAGTGAGTTCTCCCTTTGTATGTAAGTACTACACCTACACTGTTTGAGATGGAAAGGGGAACAGTCTGTAGTTGTCGAATTTTGGGGCTTGGGGAATGTCAGAGGACAAGCTCCTGCCTCATGCTGGGTCTCTTGCTCCACTGGTTTTCTTTGATGATACAAATTGCAGTCCCCTGGGATCTGCTCATCTCTTGGTTTTGTAGCTGTTGTGCTGATTCTTTGAACACTTTACTCAGTTCTTTCACATCTTTCTGGATGTGTTTTTTTTCTTTTCCCTAAATTCTTGTGTATCAAACATAGAGTGAGCTCCTTCTAAAGAGAAGCATTTGCTCTTAAGGGAAAATGGAGAAGAAAAAAGGGCATGGCATGCTGTGGGAAAGGAATATTCTGTGTCATAAAGTACTAAAGTTACTTATCACTGTGTTAGTAAATTCTGTCTTGGGAAGGAGCATCAGATGGGAAATACTGCCGTTAAAGTTGCTAATCCATGGGGACAATATAGTAGCCCCCTACTTGCTACTCTAATGTCCTGGCTCTTCTGCTAATTAACTCACTTACCACAAGCTCTAAAGGTAAATACCCCTTTTTGGCTGCCAGTCTTTGATTATGAAGCACATAAGCATCCTGTGACTGGTGGTTCCCTAGGATGAATGTGGTGTTGGTCTCAACAGCAACCTGCGTATTCACAGGGCTGCATCACATAGTGTAGGGATGCTTGCAGGGGATAAGAGGTAAGGCTTTGCCCTGTAAGGGTGATATTTGCCTGCAGGGACTGTTCTGCTTCATAATGGGATATGGAACCAACAGTCAAGGCTTTTGCACCTGTAAAATTTACAGATCTATGAAATAATTGCCCCTTGCTCCATAGGCTGTTGAAATCCTAAATCTTCCCCTTCTCTCACATTCCTGGATTTTGCCTTTAATTAAATATTCAAAATTGTTGATTTCAGAACTGGTTTAGTCTGCTTTTCTTTGGGAGCAGACAGACTGTATCACTCACTGGGGCAATTTACCCATCCAGGTGAATTAATGAATCACTTTATTAATGCCACTGGCACATTCTTCCAACACAGCTGACATGTGCCACTGCTGTCAGCCTGTTCCATTCTGTGAGACAGATCTAAATGTCTCTCTCTTAGACACAAAAAAATTTAAAAAAAAAAAAAATAAGCTGTTAGTGCAGTGTCAGCACAGTGAAATAGTTTCATGCTCAATAGTGTAAAATCCTTGTGCCATTTCTTTGTTCAGTAAATGGAACTGGAAGTTTGGACAATCACTGGAATATGACATTCAGCTTCTGTGTTTATTTTAGTAATAGGGAGTGTGCTAACAAGCAATGCCAGTATAAAAAGTGTCATTCAGAGCCCAGACTGCTTATTGAACTGTGGTGTAAAACCAGAAAGGGTACTCTTGGGTGCTGCTCAGACAGTCGAGTGGATCTCTAATAGCCAGCAAAAAGATGTGTAAAACAGCTGTGCAGAGGAGAAAAATTCTGCCTAAAGGGTGAAGGGCAAAAAATCAGAGCAAAGGCATTGTGACATACTCCATTTTTTTCTTAGAACAGCTGGGTTTGCCTTCTGTAATGCCCACTGAGGTACCTGTGTACTCAGCAGCTTTTAAATAGTAACACTCTGTGGCCGTTGTGCAGAAAGCTATACAAACATGGTTTGTTCTGCATTTTTTGCTTACAAAAGGTTCTGAGAAGCTTGAAATTTGGCTTCCTTGCCTTCCAGTCCCATCCTCACCCATTTGGCAAGCATTGGCCACAGCTGCTTGTTTGGGATGCTAGGAGAAAATCTTCAGAATTCCCATTAGTGAGGGAATAAACAGTATCATGTTGGAAAACACAAATCCTGCTTGTCAGGCAAATGTCTTTTAATAGCAGCTCCCATCCCTACCTCTTCAACCCACAAAGAATAAAACCAGCAGTGTAACAGGACTGGAGAAGTGATTGCTCCCCTGTACTTGATACTGGTGGAGCTGCACCTTGAGTATTAGGTTCAGTTTTGGGCCACTCCAAGAAGGATGTTCTGGTGCTGGAGTGGGGTCAGAGAAGTAAGATGAAGGGTCTGGAGAACAGGTCTGGTAAGGAGTGATGAGGGAACTGGGATTGTTTCACCTGAAGAAAAGAAGGCTGAGGGGAGACATTGTGGCCCTCTACAACTTCCTGACAGGAGGTTGTAGCAAGTTGAGTGTTGGTCTCTTCTCGTAAGTCACAACAAATAGGACAAGAGGAAATATCCTCAAGTTACTCCAAGGGAGGTTTAAGTTAGACATCGGAAAAAATTCTATGCCAAAAGAGTTAGCAAAAACTGGAACAGGCTACCCAGGGAAGTGGTTCCATTACTATCTCTGCATGCATTTGAAAGCTGTCTAGATATGGTGCTCAAGGACAGAGTGTAGTAGTGGCCCTAATAGAGTTAGATAGTGATTGGATTTGATGATCTTGGATGTCATGGCAATTCTGTGATCCTTCCGATCTCATTTTAGAGCCTCTATTGTGTCATTGATAAAGCTGGTGAGGAGCTTGGAGCACAGCCCTGTGAGGAGGTGCTGAGGGAGCTGGGGGTGTGCGGCCTGGAAAAGAGAAGAGTTAGGGCAGACCACATTGCTGTCTGCAGCTAAGTGAAGGGAGGTTGTAGCCAGGTGGGGTTGATTTCTTCTCCCAGGGAACCAGCAACAGAACAAGGGGACACAGTCTCAAGTTGCACCAGGGCAGGTCTGGGCTGGATGTTACAAGGAAGTTCTTGACAGAGAGAGTGATTGGCATTGGAATGGGCTGCCCAGGGAGGTGGTGGAGTCGCCATTCCTGGAGGTGTTCGAGAAAAGCCTGGATGGGGCACTTGGTGCCATGGTCTGGTTGATTGGCTAGGGCTGGGGGATAGGTTGGACTGGATGAGCTTGGAGGTCTCTTCCAACCTGGCTGATTCTGTGATTCTGTGGTACACATGAGAGGGACCAGAAGAGGGCTCTGTGTGTGTGTGGCAACCGCTACTCTGTGCCCTGCTGCTCTGAGGCCTGGCTGCACGTGGGTGTGCGCAGAGAAGGTTTTGGAAGGACTTCAAGGGTCATCAAGCAGTGTGAAGGGTACAGACTGGATGGGCCAGCCAGATAAGCCTGTTTTCCTTCTCTATCAGGCATGACTGTTAAAGGCCTTTGCTGGCTGCTGGCTGTTTGTTTGTTAGTTGTTTTTTTCTTTTATTTTCTTCTTCTTTTTTTTTTTCCTGATATTTTTGTTTTGTTTCAGGGTTTTTTTTGTGTTTTTCTTGGTTTGTTTTTTTTGTTTGTTTGTTTTTGTTACTGTTTTTCATTGGTCGTTGTGGTTTTTCCTCCCCCCGTCGTTTCTCTTCAGTTGCAAACCAAGTTTATTTCAGAGTTTGAGAGCAATTTCGTGTGCTGGCATGACTATCCAGTAACAAAGGAAGGGTACAGGTTAGCACTTCAGAAACAGGACCGTGCAGTATGTGGTGTTCTGTGGTGTTGGGGATGCTTTTTGTCTACAGCCATCTGTAGGCCATCACATGCAAATGGGAGTTGGTGATCACCTTGGCTGTACTTATCAGATGGCCTTGTTATGAACAAGGGGGAATTAAGCAAAAGAAAATTACTTTTAATCATATAAAAGCCATGTTTTAAGAGGTTTCTCCAGCTGTTTTAAGATTGCCTGTTCTACAGTGCCTCTTTCTTAAGGATTGTTTCACAGGGAACAGTGATAACAGTTGTTGGGGGAATATTCTCCAATTTTTCAGTCTTCCCAGTTGTATCTGAAGGATTTGTGAAGCCCATTTTTTCTTCCATCATCTAGCAATTGCCTGGAATTGCCTTGTTTAGAAAACCGCATCGTTTTCCAGTAGTAGAAACACTCAGAAACCATTGCCAAAGAGTAAAACACATGTTTCTTCACAGTAGTTGGAAAGTATAGTATTCACAGCACCAAGCCTGTTAGAGATCATGGAGCATTTGGACAACCCTCGTAGTGATAGGGTATTTGATCTAGTTTGGTCCTTTGGGTTAATTTTGTTTCTTACACTCTTTGCACTACTGAACTTTCTATGATGGTGAAGCCCTGAAAGTATTCAGCTTTCTTAGCTGTAGAACACAGCTGTAATTCCTCTTGGGAGCAGAAAGGCACACCCCAAATTCCCATGTCTGTGCATCTGTCCCTACAATTAAATCTATTTGTGTTCAATAACTCCCTTCTGTTGAGCTTGTACTACACAGGTCTTTTGTTTCATTGAAAGTCAGCATGCAGGAACACATTCTTGTGTCCTTCAAGACTCTAGGATTCAGAGTAGATATTATTCCAATTGCACAAGTCCAGTTCCTGATGTCCTTGTTTCTGGAGAGCCTGTGGCTTTCTTCTCATACCTACAGGAAGAGGGAGAATGGCTGAAAGGGAGCAGCAGACTAGAGAAAACTTGCAGCATAAAACACTGACTGAATTCAGTGGGGCTAAAGTTGTGGCTGATCACAACTGCACATGTACAAGGCTGATCCGTCACCATGTTTATTTAATCAAGGCCACACAGAGATTGTAATTACAACAGTGTGCTGCTAACATCAGGCTGGTCATCTGTTTAGTGTTTTTAGTTACAAAGAGCAACAAAATGGTCCTAATTTATGTGCTGTTTTTGCTAAATGATGGGTAACTTGTTTAGATCACTTGTGGTACTTTGGTAGTGACATTAAAAAAGAAAACCTTGCTTGTCTAGTTGGGGCCAGTAGGAAAGAGCTTGTTCTGGTCAGTGAGATGGGATTGAGCCTTGAACAACTGCTTCAACAGCTTCTCATCTTAGTTTCTGGTATCTGGAAAAGGGGAACAGCAACAGTTTGAAGCACTGATTTTCTAATATTCAAATAGTACCTGGGGAAAAAAGGGAGAACCACCATGTCCTAGCTTGACATGTCTTTAAGGACTATCGAGTATGGACCTCTCAGTGGTCCAGAGAGGCCAGAAGTAGGTAGGAAATAGTAATCCTGAGGTTGTTTCACTCCCACAATTCTTTTGTCTTACTTTATTTAGGCTGACAGCAAAACCAGTTCTTGCTCTTTCTTCCCTCTCCTCCTGGGGAGATTTGCTCTCCTAGCTGGTAATAATGGAGGAGCATCACAGCCTGTTGGGCTTGACTAAAGCGGGGAGCAGTTCAGGCCTGGCCAGCCTGAGCTAGCCTAACAGTGGAGGGGGGAAGAAAGAGCACTGGGGCTGATGGTGAACCCCAGGTGGGAGAAGGGGTCCTGGGGTTTTGATTTTGGTCTGTTTGGAGGGAAGTTTGGAGAATGTTTGGGCTTGATGGAATTCTGTGTGTATTTCATGTGCTTCTGTACTGCTTCGCATTGTAGTTTGTAGTTATTGGTAGCACCTTCTGTTTAATCCTTGAATATGTTCTGTATTTCTATCCAATCCTCTGTTCGAGGGTTTTCTTTAATTACTTTGGAAGTAATTTTAGAGCTCTGTCTTCCTCCACTGCCCCTTTAAACAAAGACACAGCATCAACTCTTTTGGGGGGAAAGGAGGTTGAGATTCGACCTAAAATAAAGCAGAGAGTAATGCTGAGTGTCATCTTAACTAAATCAGTTTGGCAGTAGTAGGTTCTAAACTTGCTAGATGAGATTTTCATGCCTGTTTAGCAGGACAAACTGGTCTGTTAATTAAGCTCAGTCCCATAAATCTCTTCTACCTTGCAATCAAATCCCCAAGTAACCTGAATCACATTGCTGTTGAAGTCTACAGCCTAGGAGAAAGGAGCTTAATATTTCATTCGTCTCGTGTTCAGCTCTGATGTGACTTGTAAGGTGTCATTTTTGCTTTGGGAATAAAGATCACTAAGTCTAGCTTTTAATTGTCTTGCACGAAGAAAAAAAAAGTAATAAACTATTTATGATTTACAACAATTTGGTTTTTAATGAAAATGTATCTGCAGCCATTTCCTGAGAACTAATTTCTTGGAGCCATAACCTTCCAGAGGCAAAACATAATCAGCCTGACATTTCACATCAGGAAGAGATCCTGGCAGGAGTGAGGGGAAAAAAGTAAAATAAAAGCAAAAACAAACATTCTTGTGACATAGGTTTTTACCCTGTTGAATACCTGCTGTAGTTACAATCCAGGTTGTTTTATTTGTTGGAATGAGTCCAGAGGAGGCCACAAAGATGATCAAAGGGCTGAGGACAGGCTGAGAGAGTTGGGGCTGTTCAACCTGGAGAAGAGAAAGCTTCCAGGAGACCTTAGAGTAGCCTTCCAGTGTCTGAAGGGGACCTGCAGGAAGGCTGGGGAGGGAGTATTGTAATGCCAGGACAAGGGGCAATGGGTTTAAACTGGCAGAGGGGAGATTGAAAGTGGATGTTAGGAGGAAGTTGTTTGCAGTGAGGGTGGTGAGACACTGGCGCAGGTTGCCCAAGGAGGTAGTGGAGCACAGAATCACCCAACATGATCAAAGATCATGTTGATTCTGTGCTCCACAACCTCCCTGGAGATCTTCTGTGCTCCACAGCCTCCTTGGAGGTGTTCAAGGCCAGGTTGGATGAGGCCTTGAGTAACCTGTACTAGTGGGAGGTGTCCCTGCCTATGGCAGGGTGTTGGAACTGGATAATCCTTGAGGTCCCTTCCAATCTAAACCATTCTACAATTCTATGATTTCCATTGGTACAAGGCACAACTCTGCAGTCAGTCTCTGGGAGATGAGGTGGCTCATTGTAATTACTTAGCGAGAGGAAATGAAATAAAGTTAAGATTTCAGCTGATCATTTCATAGGATGGTAGCTTCTGTGCATCTTCGCTTATCTTCACTTGTTAACTTGCAATGAGGGGAAAGTCTCATCTTCCTCCCATAGTGTAGTGCTTAAACTCCTTTCTCCCACATTTCTGTGGGTCCTGAATTCTTCCAACTCTCAGGATTCTGTGAGGATCCATCTTTGAAGAGGTGTTTAGACTATCTCCCACTAAACTCTAGAGTTAATGTCATGCAGTAACATTTATAGATCTCTTTTTTTCCGAGATGGAAATGTCCTTTCTGTCACTTTATTTTCACAAGAGAATGAAGTTTGTGTCCTCTGGGCTGAGGGCAAACCACATTAGAGTGTGACAAAGGCCAAACTCGATGAGATTAAAGAAACTGCTCAGAATCTTGCACAGTTCAACTCAGGTTTTCAGACCACAAGGCACACACTGAGCGTGGAGTCTCCAATATGCAAATGTTATTTATACACTGACAGAGAGGGGAAAGAACTAAAAATCAGGCAGGCAGCCAGAGCTCTGTAGGTTTGCTTTTTTGGGTTGGTTTTTTTTTTGGGTTTTTTTTTTTTTGTTTTTGTTTTTGTTTTTTAATATGTGTGCAGCTTTCATCAAAGGGAGCTGCTGAGATGTCTTTTATTGGGTTGCTTTTCTTTTTATCACAGAGGTGGTATGCAGCAGCCGGGTTCCTGCCTCCTCGTGACGCTGTTCAGACATCTCTAGGCACTCTTCACAGCTCATGCAGACTTTGCATGAGTACCTTTGCTTATGAAGTTAAGCAAACTTTGCAATCAATATGACAGGGGGTGGTGATTCACTGCTGCTTTGGAGTTTTTCTTAGTTCTGAGCTACCAAAAGCCCCAGTTAGTCAGTTCTAGTGACGTCCTGACTGCTGTCATCGGCTATGGGCAGATCCCTGGTGTTCAGATTTGC
>VWYK01002876.1:11449-53602 GCA_013399775.1 Semnornis frantzii | reverse complement strand
GTGACCTAAAACTCTAAGTGTCACAGTGGGGTGTGGGAAAAAAATGTGTGGCTTCTGTGACTGACACCTGCATGAGTTAAAGATTATGGGAACCAGCCCAGACAAAGAAGTGGAGCTCCCAGCTGAGGTGATGTTGGCCGTGCACCTGTGATGGGGGTGCTGGCACAGGGGGTGTGGGTAGATGGGGGAATTAGCACCGAGAACCCCCCATGTCACCACAGTTCATCATGGTAGGGAGCTGGAAATTAGAACCAGGGAATAATTTAGCCTGGAAAAGACCTTTAAGATAAGTCCAACTATTAAGCCAGCACTGCCAGGACACCACTAAACCACGTCCCTCAGCACCGCAGCTACGCAGCTTTGCACTCCCTCCAGGGATTTCATCACTGCCCTGATGAAGCCTCTTCAAGGGCTTCACAACCTTTTTGGGGAAGAAACTGTTCCTCGTGTCCAACCTAAACCTTCCCTGGAACAACTTGAGGCTGTTTCCTCCTATCCTGTTGCATGTTCCTTGGGAGAAGTGAGTGACCCCCACCCGTCTCCAGCCTCCTCTCAGGGAGTTGTAGAGAGTGAGGTGGTCTGCCCTCTGCCTCCTTTTCTCCACACTAAACGACCCCAGCTCCCTCAGCTGCTCCTCACCAGACTTGTGCTCTAGACCCTTCACCAGCTCGGTTGCCCTTCTTCAGATGCATTCCAGTCCCTCAATGTCATTCACGTAGTGAGGGGTCCAAAACTGAACCCAGAACTTGACGTGCAGCCTCATCCCTACCAAGTGCAGGGGGACAATCCCTGCCTTAGGGATTAGGCCGCACTGTCGCTGGTCCAAGCCAGGATGCTGTTGGCCTTCTTGGCCACCTGGCCATGCTGCTGACTCAGCTGGTTCATGACCAGCAACCCCAGGTCCTTTTCTCCAGGCAACTTTCTAACCACTCTTCTCCGAGCCTGGAGCATTCATGGGGTTGTTGTGACCCAGGTGCAGAACCCGGCACTTGACCTTGTTAAATCTCATCTCACTGGCCTCAGCCCACTCGCTCAGCCTGGCCAGCTCCCTCTGTAGAGCCCTCCCCACCCTCCAGAAGATCACCACTCCCACCCTACTTGGTGTCAGCTTCGAACTTGTAGGTTTGCAGATTCCTTCGTGCAGATCATTGACAAAGCTATTGGAAGAGTAAAGACCCCAGTACTGAGCCCTGGGGAACACCCCTTGTGGCTGGCCACCAGCTGTAGTTAACTCCATTTACCACCACTGAGTCCAACCAGTTGTAGCTTACGTGTCAAGTCTGGTGACAGACTCCAGCTTCTCAAATCCCGAAGCACTGCAGACAAAATATGGTGTCTGTGTGTCTGGTGTAGTTGTTAGTCACTGGACTGACCTCTGAGTGTGGCACTGAGTAGACAGTGTTTGATCCATGGTGACCCTGGATTATTAAACCAGGGGCTTGGGTGGGGTGGGGGGGAAGAGGGGCACGATGACTGTGAAAATAGCTCAGGGGCAGTTTTCTGATCTCCTCTAGCAGGGCCTGTGCAGGGGTTTGGCACTCAGTGTTCCGCAGCACTACGGCAGAGCTTTGGGGCACAGCAAAGAGTTGCTCTCTGCTCACCTTCTGCTCTGGAAAATGGGAAATTTTTGGGGGGAAAAGGGGTGACAACAGCACAAGCAGGATGGGAAGAGGTGGGGCACACGTGCTTCTAGCTGACAAGGCACTTTTTTTTGGCTCCAAGTGGCTCATCTCATACATTTCTGCTGTAAAGGAGTCAGGATGCAGCAGGACAAGGTCTGCAGCAATGCTGCCGTCTGCTGTTCGCTGAGGCTCTGGCAGGGTTTCATCCTGTGGCTTAGTGGGACTGAAACCATGGACAAACTGCCTCAGCATGAGTAAAACCATGGACAAATTTGCTTCGCTGGTACAGGAGGAAAAAGGGATCTGGTGTGACACCACAGCTGAGAGCAAGGAGATGGGAGAGGCACTGGAAGCACAGCCACAGCAGCAACAGAACCAGCACCAAACCCATGAGGAGGACCAGACCCACCTGATGGCTGTGCCTGGTCCGGCTTGCAGATCTCAGATCTCGGGCACGGGGAAACAACCCTTGGGATGGACGGACAGACAGACATACAGGGAAACTCGAGGGGAAAAGTCATCCCTAAAAAGCAGAAGAGACATTGCCTGTGGTGGCAGGGCGTGAGCCCACTACAGGCAGACAGCAGGTTAACATAACACAGCCACTTTCTGCACAGAGGAACATTTAATCCTGCCCACCAAACAGCTGCTTCACACCGAGGGCAAAACACCTGCCGCTCTCAGCATTAGCACAATGCACCTGACACACTGCAGCATTCTGGCCCAGGAGCAAAGGGTGCCCAGGCCTGTTACTGCTTACTTGAGCAACTTCAATTTCTTCAGGTGCTGGTGCACTTGTTCCTTTGGGTAGGGCCTGAGTGCCAGACACGTGGTCATGTTATCAGGCTGCTCAGTCCACACTTCATGGTCAATGCTGTGCTGCTTCAGGGTCTCTGCCAGCTCTGTCAAGGCAGCTTCATCTGGAGCCTGGGGAAGAGACAAAGTCTGCTCTGAGGAATGGGGTGGGAAGCAGTGCTGGGTACCCACACGAAGCAACACAAGACAGCTCATGCCGATGGTGGCCAGGAAGGCTGCCCACACAGGTATTAGGATGGGCAATCCCCACACTTCATGTCTTACCCAAAAGACCAGGCCCTGGCTGCAGCAGCAGCAGCAGCTTCTGCAAGCACTGGAACAGGGGGTAAGGTTCTAAACCAACGCATGTTGTAAGCCTTCAAAAACGTAGGCTTTTTTCCCCTGGAAAGCCTGCCTGGATCAGCCAAGGACTCTTCCCAATCCCCATCCTGATAAAGGCTGATCGGTGCTCTGAACTTGCGAGGTGCCTCCGACAGCAGCATGCACGGGGAAAGCTGCCACAGCCTCGGAAGCGACCCGCACGAATGCCCCCGAGAACAACAGCTGCTACCGCGGCCGCGGGAGGTTACAGAGGGTAACTCCGAGACTCGAGGCCTCCCAACCACAATGGACGGAGCTCTGCGGCCCTAGGGGCGGGATTCCGGCCACAGTTCTCTCCAGGTGAGGAGGACAGAAGCGCCACCCAGAAGCGTGACAGAAAACGAGTCACAGCCGATTGCCTCCTCCATATCAGACCATCTTGGGACCCGGGTGCCGCCACTCCGTCACTACCGCCCCACACACCCCCGAGCGCTCCACCGAGCCCACCTCAAAATGGCCTCCGCCCACCTCCCACCAAGCGCGGCGCTCCCGGCCTGCCCCGCGGCTCCCGGCCTGCGCCGCGCACCTCCAGCACGACGGTGCGCATGGCGCCCCCCAACTCCAGGTAGGCGCGAGTGTCAGGGTGCTGGCGGTGTGCATGCACGGCGGCCAGGGCGGCATGACAGCCCTGTGCCACCACGGCCCCCAGCGGCCACGACAGCGGCGCCCGGACTAGATCACCCCGCAAGACCACGTACTGCACCAGAGATGCCGCCGCTCCGGCTGCTGCCATGCTGCTGTACGGCTCCGCACAGCCTACTGGGAGATGCGGCCCGCTCGCGGCGCATGTCGGGGAGGCATCGCCGCCGCCATGTTGTTGTACGGCGAAAGCGAAGGAAATGGCGTCAGAGGAGGTGACGTACCGGCGGCGGCGCGCGGTTTGAGCGGCGGTCGTTATGGTGAGTGCGGGAGCCGTTGGGGAAGAGGCCTCAGCCGCTCGGCGGGTTCCCCTCAGACTCTTTGGTGTGGAGACCTCCGCCTGCCCAGCTCCCGTTTTGTCGCTGTCCCTCTAGGTGTAGCCCCCGGCGTTCCCGACCCGCCCTGTCCGTGCGTGGCGAGCTTCGGTGACTCCCTGCCGCCCTCCCCGAGGCTCGTCCTGCTGGTAGAGGCTAGCGAATATCTCTGCCCCGTCGCTGGGAGCATCTCAGGTAAGACTGAATATGGCCCCGAGCAACCCGATCTAGTTGAAGATGTCCCAGCTGATCTCAGAGGGTTGGACTAGATGACCTTTAAAGGTCCTTTCCACCCCAAACCGTTTAAGGATTCCTTGTTTCTAAATCCTGTGCGTTCCTGCGTTTGCGGGGGGATTTCTCCACGGGCCTGATGCAAAATGTCGGCGTGTAGCAAATGATGGGATGCCGTCTGTCTTTTCAGGTCATTTGGATTGCAGCTGCATGGGGCTAGCACAGGTGCTACACCTGCCTGTGGTGCTTCTCCGAGCCCCATTTCAGCAGCAGTAGGAAGAAGAAAGTTCCCTGAGGGAGAGCTCTCACTGTCCCCACGTCACAGCTACCTAAGGGACGAATCCTGACTGAAGAGAGACGATGTCTGACTTCTCGCTTAGGGGAGAGTGGCTGGGGGAGATGGAGGAAGGCAGAGCATCCTTGTGGGGTGGTAAGCTGCTGGGTTGCAGGGTGTGGGGCATCCAGTGCAAAGCATGCCCTCCGGCAGAAGTCAGTTCAAAAAATGAGGCCAGAAGTGACTCCCTGGCTTGCTCATTTATATCTTGAGTCCACCCTGGGTTTGGGTACTGCAGCGCAGACTTCTGATAATCCCAGCCTGCATTTTTGACCTGTCCTGCTTTTTCCTTGCAGGGGTGTTCAGTCACCTGGAAATGCTGGAGGCACAGGCTCACGAGGCAGGCAGGAAGGAGGAGGAAAAGAAACAGCAAGAAGAGAAGCTGGCCAGCCTGAAAGAGAGGGTGGAGGAGCTGAGAATCCAGAGGGATAAACTGCAGGCTAAAGTGGATCTGCAGAAAAAAAGGGTGAGAAGGGACTTGCTGCAAAGACCTTGATCTCAAAGGGTAGATTTACTGAGGGTGTTGACGGTATCTGCTGTTGTTTTTCATTTTCTTTGCTTAAGTGACATGCAGTCCAGCTGTCACCTTTCTTCAGTATTGCCTGGTCCAAAACTGCTGTGTGTACTTGCTTGGGGGCTGTATAGCTGTTTCTGAAGTATTTTCTTGAGCTTTTCCTCTCCTTTTCTGCATCGTTTATCCCCTTTTCTGCTTCATTTCTCCTCTCTTCTGCTTGAAACAACCTGGCTCTGAGAAAAGTGAGTGGTGTTTCTCTGTACCCTGTTCTCTGCAGGTGACACATTTGAGTGAGTGATTTCTGAATTTTATTATCTTCTGACTTTTGTAGCTAAGTGGGAAAGAAAGGATCGTGTCAGATGCAGCAGAGCCCAGTGCTGGGGCTGTGCTGGAGTGGAAGATAAGAAGCCTTAAGGGCATGCTGCAGCTCTTTTACCTCACAGGTAATGCCTCGAGATTTGTGCCTGTTCTGCCATCAGCTGCATTGCTGAGGGGCTGAATTTTGGAGAATGAGCCTGATATGAATTTTAACTTCCCTGGTAACCTTCCTGCTGAGAGCCTTTAGAGTCTGAAAATGCTGGAACTGGTTTCCTCCTCCCAGTGCACCCTTTTAACCCTATCATGTTGGAGGCATGTTTGAAGTTGGCACCATAGTTCAGTTACTGGAAATTCAAGATACCATTAAGCTGCTTGAATTGGTTCCCTCTACTCAGCCCTAGTGGAGTCCAGTTCTGGTCTCCCCAGTTCAAGAAAGACAGGGAACTACTGGACAAAGTCCAGCAGAGGCTACAAAGGTGCTGAGGGGACTGGAGCATCTCTGTGAGGAGGAAAGGCTGAAAGACCTGGGGCTGCTTACCCTGGAGAAGAGCAGCCTGAGTGGGGATCTTCTCAATGCTGATCAATAGCTGAAGGGTGGAGGCCGAGAGGATGGGGTCAGACTTTTCAGTGGTGCTCAGCAACAGGGCAAGGGGCAGTGGGCATGATCTGGCACCCAGGAGGTTATGTCTGAACACAAGAGAAAAATGTCTTTTCTGTGAGGTGCTGGAGCCCTGGGATAGACTGCTCAGAGAGGTTCTAGAGTCTCCTCTGGAGAGAGAGATCCTGAGCATCCCACTCTGGATGACCCTGCTTTATCAGGGGTTTGACTGGATGATCCCCAGAGATTCCTTCCAACCCTTGGCATGCTGGGATTCTGTTACAGATCACTTGTTTTAAAAGTTGCTCAGTTTTATACCCCTAAACTCTCTGGAGCCTCTAATCCCCCTGGGAGCTCCCCAAGTTAGTGTTGTAAGAGAATATGGTCCCTATGGCAGTCCAAGTTGTCCCAGCAAAGATGCTCTGCAGTGATCAGCACTGAGTAAACCCTCTGGGTCTGGCTGGAGTGTGTCCAAAGAGGGGCAGTGAAGCTGGTGAAGGGTCTAGAGCGTACGTCCTCTGGGGACCAACTGAGGGAATGGGGTTGTTTAGCCTGGAGAAAAGGATACTCAGGGAAGACCTTCTCATGCTCCACAACTGCCCGAAAGGAGGTTGTAGCAAGGTGGGATTGATCTTTTCTCCCTAGGGACAAGCAACAGGACAAAAGGCAACAGCCGCAAGTTGTGCCATGGGAGGTTTAGGGTGGACATGGGGAACAATTTCTTCCCCAAAAGGGTTGTCCAGGCCTGGATCAGACAGCTCAGGACAGTGATGGAGTCACCATTCCTGGAGGGCTTTAAAAGCCACATAGCTGAGGGATGTGGTTTAGTGGTGCCCTGTCAGTGCTGGGTTAGTGGTTGGACTGGATGCTCTTGGAGGTCTCTTGCAGTCAGAGTGACTGTGTGATTCTCTGTGCACCCAAGGCATCAGTGGGAAGCTGACCAAGCAGGGAGTGTGTTTCTCCATCAGCACAGCTTATGAGAGCACCTACTTGGATTCCTACTACCTGGACCTTCTCACGAAGCCAGTGGTACGGATTCACCGCCACTCTGTCCCTGTCTTCATCCCCCTGGAGCAGATTGCCAGGAGGTACTTGCAGACGGACATCAGGCGCTTCTTGTCCGTCCTGTCCGACCACCTCAACGCTTATGCTGGCAGGAAGTACCAGGCAGACCAGTTACAGGTACCAGTGCTCACAGCAGTGCTCCTCACCTGTCCTTTGCCCTTTGTGGTACCCAAGGGCAGGAGCCTCCAAAGGGCTGGGTGAAGCCTTAGCGCTTTTCTCTGAAGTTCTCATGATTCCCATTCCCAGAACTTCATCAGTTATTGTAGGGAGATAAACCTGGTTGGGGGATGAGAGCCCTGCACTTGGTGAGCTCCCAGCCCTATGCTGATGGCCTCCCTAGCTTCATGTTTCAGAGGTGTCTTTGTCTCTCCAGGAACACTTTTCAGATCAACTTGAAGGAAGGTTGCAGAGGAACTCCCTGTGCAACCTGTTGGCCTTTAATTACAAGGTGCCAAGTGGGGGCAAGACCTTTCCCTTCAGCGCCAGACTGATCTACAAAGATATCTGTGGCAGCCTCCCCACTGAGGTCATGGTTTCCTGCACGGGTAAGTGGACAGTGCAGGAATCTGCCTGGGGATGTGGAGTGTTCAGATGCTGTTGTGGGTCTTCAGATGGATGAGGTTTCCTTCTAGCTGAGTTTGGAGAGAGAAGGGAGCAAACTGTAATTTATTTTCATCAGCAGCCCAGAAGTCAACCATCTCCTGGGCTGCATCCAAAGCAGCATGGCCAGCAGGTTGAGGGAGGGGATTCTGCTCCTCTGCTCTGATGAGACCCCATCTGCAGAGCTGTGTTTGGCTTTGGGGTTCCCAGCACAGGAGAGACATGGAGCTGTTGGAATGGGTGCAGAGGAGGTCACAGAAATGATGTAAGCACTGAAAACTCTTTGCTGTGAGGACAGGCTGAGAGAGTTGGGGTTGTTCAGCCTCAGGAAGAAAAGGCTCCAGGGAGACCTCCTTGTGACCTTTCCGTACTTAAAGGGGGCTGATAAGAAAGCTGAGGACAGACATTTTAGGAGGCTGTGTTGTGACAGGCCAAGGGGTGATGGTTGTAAATGGAATGAGGGGAGATTCAGACTAGAGAGAAGGAAGGAATGTTTTACACTGAGGGTGGTGAGACACCAGCCCAGGTTGCTCAAAGAGGTGTTTGATGACCCATCCCTGGCAACAGTCCAGGCCAGATTGGGCAGGGCTCCGAGTAACCTGCCTCAGTAGAAGATGCCCTTGCTGACTGCAGAAGGGTTGGACTAGATGACCTTTAAAGGTCTCTTCCCACTCAAACCACTCTGTGACTTGGTGATTCTACAACAAAATCTTTCCCTGACACCAGCTGCTCCCCCACCTCTGTGTCAGTATTGCTCCTTCCTCCTGACACATCAGAGTGACCCAAACACTGAATGTCTTCTGCAGCCCTAACGTTGTGGCAAGGCGCAGTCCTGGACCACACTATTCTCTAACTGCTTGCTGCAAATGCCAAGCTGGGGTGAGGAGTAGGGATCCCGTTTGCCTTCTCATGTTTTCAGCCACACTGCTCTGTTCTGAGCTAGAGGGGCTGTGGAGCATGTGGACCGTCGTGCAGCTAGATGGAGCTCTGAGCAGAGCTGGGATTAAGTCTCCTCTCTGCTTTTCTAGAACTCCCTAAAAGGAGATTAGAGTGAGATGGAGGTTGGTTCCTTCTCCCAGGTCACAAGTGATAGGACAAGAGAAATTATCCTCAGGTTGTGCCAGGAGGTCTCACCTGGACACAAGGAACAATTTCTTCCCCAAAAGAGTTGTCAAGCCCTGAAACAGGCTGCCTAGGCAAGTAGTGGAGTCTCCATCCCTAGAGGGACTTAACTGGCAGTGGCTTTAAAGGTCTCTTCCAAACGAAACCATTCGGTGATTCTTGATTTGCAGTTGGGCTGCAGGAGGCGTCATGAATTGTGCCAACATTTCCCCTCTCTCATCCCCTTAGAGGTTAAGTTCTGCCTCTGCTCACAAATGTCAGTGTCTTTTGAGCTAAGACAGCAACCAGGTGTCAGAGGCCCCCACATTTTATTGTCCTATCCCTTCAGTGGTGGATGCTTCTTAAGGCACTTGTGCTCTGCAGCCATAAAATCCCATATGGGAGCTGCAGGATGTGAAGGGTTAGGAAGGAGGGAGAAGGGTTATGAGAAATAGAACTACAGGGAGGGAGAGTGAAAAACTCCCAGGGGGAAGAGAGGAACGAGAAGCAAATAATTTCCTGCTGCCAATGTGATTTTTCTTTCCTCACTCAACCACTTCTCCCAGCAGTGAAGGCTCCTGAGCGTCTAGAAGAGACAGCAGCAGCTCACTCAGAGCTGTTTCGCCACATGGCCCTGCACAAGGCCTTCTGCACCTTCAGCAGTACTGAAGAAAAGCTGGATGGAGTACCCTAAACCACCCTGTCCCCAGCTGCCCTGCCTGCAGGAAATGATCTCAAAATGCAGATGTCTTCTATGGACTGCAGCATTGCTGCTGCTGGGAAGCTGCCTGAGGGGTGCCCATCCCAGTTTGGATCTCCAGAAAGAGGTTTCCTTGAGGCTTTCCAGTGCCTGTTTTTGCAGGTAATCTTCCTTTGGTTTTGTGCTGCTTCAGCTGTGGTTGGTGCTGCAGAAACGTCTCACATTTGGAATCAGAAACTGTATTAGAGCTCCAAGAGCTCAAGATCATTGCTTTTGAGGGTCAGCACTGTGCACTTGTCCAGTGCACCTCAGAAAGAGGGGAGCAAGCTGAGTAATCCATGGCCTGCTTTACTCTAGGACTTCACATTAGAAGGTGGCAGGGGCTGAGGGATGCAAGGGAGGTTTAATTGTTGCCAGCAGCAGCCCCTGTGGGTTGTGTTAAACCCCTCCAGCCACAAACACCGAACTATCCAGACAATTTCAACCAGCAGTAGCTTTACATCTCCCATTTCTTTCCCTTCAGGGAAAACTTTGCTGGTCTCCCATCCTGCTTAAGTCTTAAAGCTGCTGTTCCCTCCCAGTACTTTAGAAGTCCATTCATAAAAGCTCTTTCTTACTGAAAGGGTGGTGTTTAAGAAGCCTCTTTTTGATTTTTAGCTGTCTAATTTAGTTTAAATGACAACATTTTCTCCTGTCTCACTTTTAGGCCAGCTCTGCTGTGATAAGGCAGCAAGAAAAGCACTTTATAATGTTTTTAATTGTTTCTGTAATCATTAGAGCTTCTCATCCTGGTCAGCGTCTTTAAGGGTAACCTGCAGCTGTCGAGTTGTAGCTCCAGGTAGTTATTCCTGCCCTAATATTCAGAGTTTCTCACAGAGGAAGGGTCAGGGGGCTGACACCTCCACAGCTCATGGTGCACATGAGGTGCTGTAGGGTGTGCCTTCCTTTGCTTTCTGGTGTTTGGAGAGCCTTGGTTGCCTCGGTCTTTTGAGTGTCTGAACCTGATGAGAGATCTTGCTCATTAATAGACAATTTTCATTGTCCTGCATAATTCTTAATTCTGTGTTGTGCTTTCTTCAGAGAAAAATGTTTGGAAAGCAATAAAAAAAAAAGTACTGCTGGGTGCCTTGTTGTTCTCAGAGGCTGACTGCCCTGCTGAGCCCCAGCCTGAGAGAGGAGTGAATCCCTCCAGTGGGAGGTGCTCAGCTCCAAAGCCAACGTCCCCTCACAAGGGTGGGCAAACCCTTCTTGCCATATCCAGCCCCCACCCCAGAACAAAGCAGGCACAGAAACAGGGTTTGAAACTCAACTGCTTCTATTAAAGAATCTAGTAGCTTAATTACACTCTGCAGGTGCCTGCCTTCTCCCCTGGCCTCAGCCCACCCAGCCCCTCATTGGCCCACCCCAGCTCTTCTGTTCCATCAAGCGACAGCAAAGTGGCAGCAGCAGAAGGCAGCGTGCAGGGAGGGAAGGGGCACCATTAAAAGGCACCTGTCCAGCTCTCCTCTTGTGTTCTATATATTTATATATCTGAAATGCTCAAGGTCAGGACCTTCTCCTGCATCCCCTAGCCAAGGGTGGCCACACCGCTCTCTCCATCCCCTAACGGTGGTGCTTTGTGACCAGGATGAACTTGGTACAAACTAACAGCAAAGCCTGGATGCTCCCGGGCTGTAGCTCCCACTCCTGGCACACAGGAGAGACTTAGTATCTTCCCATCCAGCCCTGAGTTTGGATCTCCTCGTGCCAAGGCCTGTGATGCTACTTTAAGGTCATCTTGTCCCCGGGCATGGCCAGTGGAGCCCAGGATGCCCGGGGAAGGTTGATGCATGTCCTCGGCCTCGTGCCCAACTGGTGCTGCAGGCTTGTTTGTGCTTGGGCAAGCATGAACAGCCAGAGGAGCTCACCAAGGTGGCCTCACACCTCCCTCCTGCTCAGCCACAGGCATGATAGAGCAAACCTCTACCCCAGAAACTTCCACCGGGGCTCAGGAAAGGCCGCACGAAGGGGTTGGCTTCCCAAGGTGTGGTTTCAGATCCAGACCAGTGGTGGGATGGACATCCCCAGGACCCCCCTAGCCGCCCCACTCAGTGCTGGGAGGTGGTGGCTGTGGTGGGCAGACACCAGAGCCTCACGAACTGTCCACCACCTGATGGGGAAGGGTGACAGAGGAGCCGTTGATGAAGGAGCCTTGCTTCTCCCGTCCCTTGAGGAAGAAGGTGAGCAGCTCCCCTTTGCCCTTGACATAGATGGCTCCCCGGCGCACGAAGCGGAAGCCATATTCCTTCAGGATGAGGTGGGTCTCCTCCACCACCTGCAGAGACAGTGAAACACGGTGGGGGGAATGGGGAGCAGGCCTTTTCCTGGCACCTCCATGTGCCATTCAGACTATGGCTCTGCTCACCAGCCTGTCTGCCACCTCACAATCTTGAGGTGCCCTTCTTTAAGCATCACCTCGCCCCACTCTCAGCTTGAACAAGCCCTTCAACCAGCCCCAACCGTGCCAGCAGCACTTTCCCACTCCCACTCCAAGGCTGGGGGGGGTTTGAAGGCTGTAGCCTGACCTCGGTGGTGAATTTTTGCCCCTCCTCATCACCCCACCTGTATGTTCCCCATCACGCCGGTGGACTCCATCCTGCTGGCCACGTTCACTGTGTTGCCCCAGATGTCGTAGTGCGGCTTGCGGGCACCAATGACGCCAGCCAGCACAGCCCCCTTGTTCATGCCTGTGCAAGATGGGGAGTAGATATCACCTCCGTGCTGGGTGACATGGACAGGACATCCTGGTCTGCAGGAGAGTCTGTCCCAGGGCATGGGGCAGGGGAATAAGGTCCCTCCCCCTCGGCCTTACTGCCTTCAGCTACGTCCCAGTGTTGCACCACTGATAGAGAAGCAGGGACAGGAGATGCTGAGGCAGACCCTGTCCCCACACTCCTGGACTTGCCTATACGGAGCATGAAGTTATTGAAGGACTGGTAGTTGATGTTCATCAGTGTCACCTTCATTGCTAAGGCAAAGTCAGCAAGATCAGCCAAGTGCTGCCAGCGCTCCTTATCCGAGAGTGTCTCCTTCTGCAAGAGCAGCACAGGTCAGAGAAGCATGGAACTACTGAATCGTTTGGGTTTGAAAAGACCTCCAACATCATCAGGTCAAACCACTAACCCAGCACTGCCAGCTCACCATTAGCCATATCCCTCAGCACCACATCTACACAGTTTTAAATCTCTCCAGGAATGGTGACTCTAGCACTGCCCTGGGCAGCCTGTTCTAGGCCTTGACAGCCCTTTTTGGGAAGAAATTGTTCCTTATGTCCAACCTAAACCTCCCTTGGTGCAATTTGAGATTGTTTACTCTTGTCCTATCACTTGTTCCTTGGGAGAAAATGCTGACCCCACCTTGCTCCAACCTTCTCTCAGGGATGTGTAGAGAGTGAGGACTCCCCTGAGCCTTTTCTCCAGGCTAAACAGCCCTGGCTCCCTCAGCCGCTCCTCACCAGACTTGTGCTCTAGCCCTTCTTTGGATATGCTCCAGCCCCACAATGTCCTTCTTCAAGTAAGGTCCCCAAAACTGAACCCAGGATTTGAGGTGTGGCCTCAGCAGCATGGGGGTACAATCCCTGCCCTAGTCCTGCTGGCCACACTATTGCTGATCCTAGCCAGGATGTTGTTAGCTTTCTTGGCCACATGGGCACATGCTGGCTCATCTCCAGCTGCCTTTTGACCAACAGCCCCTGTTGAGCAGCTTTCCTGTCATACCTGCTCACCTCTTGCCTACTGTCCACACACCACAAGGACCCCCTCACCTTGGTACTGTAGCCATTGGCGTTGGCATCTGGGGTCACTCCCGAGGCGGCCATGTAGGTGCTGCCGATGGTTTTGATTTTGGTGATGCACCGGAACTGGGGTTCATCCAGGAGCTGAGCCGTGGAGACAAGACCCTCAGACACCCTGAGGAAGTGGCAGGTGCTTCTGCCCCCAGATGGGGAAGGAGGGGAAGGTCTGACCATGCCCAGCACCGCTGCTGTGGCCGGCTGCATCCCAACTCACTGCGTCGAAGTCGGAGATAATCTCGTTGAGGAAGCGCAGGCACTCAATGCCACCGTTGTTGATGCTCTCCTCTGTGTAGAAGTCAGCAAAGTTGGGGAGAGACGCGAACATGACACCGATCTCATCGTAGGACTGGCTGTAGAGCTCCTGGAGGTGGGATGGGATGGTGGCTGAGAGCCAGGGACGTGGCCATGCATTGCATCACCACCTCCAGCCAACCCAAACCCTCCTGCAAAGCCATCTCATCGCATGAGTCTTCTGCAACCTAGACTTGCATGGCCAAATATCATCCAACCAAAGATGATCAGCTAGAGTCTATGGCAATGCCTCCAGATCTGGAGCTGCTCCCCCACCCCCAAGCTGGGACAAATTCCCTCTGCTAGGTACCCCTCACCTCATCCCTCTTCTTGGAGCCCAGGAAGTGCCGGGCCACGTGTTCGGGCAGCATGTTGGTGACAAGGGCTTCATTCCAGCGCCTCATCTCATAGACTCGCTCCTTCTGATCATGAACATCAATCTTCCACAGGAAAAGGGTTCTGGCCAATTTCTCCACCTGTGGTTGAGGGTAAATGGGCTGCATCCCAACTCCCACTCACCAATGGGGCCCCTCCAGTGCTGGGAGCATCCTACTCACTGTGGAGCCAGTCTGTGCTTGGGGACACCCTGGAGGAAGACTCAGAGACAAGGTGAAGCCCTAACTGGGGAATGAGACCTGCTCTGAGGTGCAGATGTGACCTTTGCAGGGCAGGCATGGGCCTTGGGACCACCATGTTACTGCCCACCCCTAACCATGAGGGGATGGAGATGTGTTCTGTACTGAATCAGTCCTAAAGAGCCCTCAGGTAGACTTTCTTAGAGCTGGAGATGCTGTTCTCAAATCCTGATGCCTTGAAGCTTGCAAGAAATAAGGGCAGGAGCTGAGGATGAAGACACAGATGGGAGAGGAGCTTCCTGAGCTGTGGGTGGGAGAGTCACTCACATGGCGAGAGAAGTAGTAGAAGCTGAGCATCACAATGAAGATCATCACTGTCATGGAGTACTTGGAAGGGACAATCAAGGACCTGCCAACAGAGATGGCGAGGTGTGGGTGGATGGTGGGCATGGCCATCCCCTCCAACCCTTACCCACTCCCCCTGCCGCCCTTACATGTTTTGCGGGCCACGACGGCGGTCGTACTGGTCAAAGATGTGCTCCCAGGCATAGATGTTGACGGCGCCAGTGGCCCCAGTGATCAGCACCATGAGGGTCAGCTTGACCATGTGGCTGACCTGCACCAGCATGATGGTGGCCACCAAGGCCAGCAAGGCGATGTAGCTGTAGTACTTGGGCTGCTCCCCGCAGCCCCCCAGCTGTGGTGGTCCCATGGTCCCATTGCCCATCCTGCCATTGTCCTGCCAGCAGCTGAGCTGGGGACAGAAGGGCAGGATGAGGAGGGAGATTCAGGGACAAGGTGCAGCTCTGCATGGGCTCCATGACCACCCAAAGCCCAGGAGGAGGACACCTGACCTAAATGTCAGCCCTATGGTGCTTTTGCCATTAACTGCATTAGCGATCAGCCATGCTCTAGGCCACGCACAATTGTGGGCTGCTTGGATGGAGCAGGCTCAGCCCTGCTGGCATGCAGGCTGGTGCCTCACCATGTCCACGATGTCAGCCGTGGTGACGATGATGATGGCGGCCATGGCCCAGGTGTTGCGTGCCCAGCGGGTCCTGTCGATCCAGGTGGAGAAGGACACAAGCTTTTTGGGGAAGACCTGTGGGGAGAAGTGGGAGGAGAGGAGGGTGTCACTCAGACACCCTGCTGTCCTGTTGCCAAGAGCAGTGAACACACCCCATCTCACCCGGGGGAAGATAGCAGCCAGTGAGCAAAGGGTGAGAATGAGCAGAAGGATCTCCCCCACCATGAAGGTCACGTAGTTGGCCACCAACCTGCCAAAAAGGTCAAGAGGGGATGGGTTTAAATCCCAGTGGGGCTGAGCATGGCTTCAGGCCACCCAATTCCCACCCCCTCCCTGCTGTACCAAGGGTCAATGAAGACCTCCACCAAGGCAGTGAAGAAGAGAACAACACAGGAGCAGCTGAAGGCAGCCCCACTCTGCTTCTCCTTCTCCACTGAGTAGCGAGTCTCCATCTCGGGGTCAATGAAGCGCATGGAAAGCCGGAAGGTGCTCTTCCCCTTCAGCCTGTTGGCAACACCACTTGTCAGTGCCCAGTGGCACTGGGGACCTACCAAGCCACGCCAGGGCACACACTGCCAGCCAAGGTGACTCACGCTTGGATGGACTCGCGCTCCAGCAGGGCTTCATTGAGCAGCTTGTTGAGCTCCTGCTCGTTCTGTGAGGCGTCGATGACGCGCTCGGCCAGGTCCCGCAGCCGCAGCCGCCGCCGGGGGTTGGGGAAGGAGGGGTTCACCGCCTGTGCCAGCACAGCCCAGGCATCAGCGAGGCCACGCCAGCACCGCTGGGACGTTCGACCACCCCAGAGCGGCTCTCAATGGCCCCCCAAATGCAGGTGAGCTGCTGGAAAGGAGGTGCTTCGCATGGGCTGTACCTCTCCATCCTCCTCCCTGCTCTCCAGAGTGCTCCTCACCCTGGCGTCAGGCTCCTCAAGGTCCTCAGGGCTGGTGCAGGCCAGGCTGAGGCTGCCGTTGCACTCTTTGGTGTTGACCAACGAAGGGGAACCACCGTGGGATGAGGTCAGTGACAGCTTCTGCAAGGTAGAAGGGAGTGGGTTGCAGTGAGGTGCGTGCGCCCCACGGCTTGCCGTGGCGTCACCACTGTCACTCACCACCCCGTTGATGCCGTTGCGCAGGGGCTGCTTGGGGACCACGACGAGGTAGGTGACAATGCCCTTCTCCTTCAGGTACTCGCAGCGTGACCCACCTTCACCTGGCTCCACCTCGAACTCGCCCTTCAGGCAATCCATGGTGCTCTGTGAGATGTGCACCCGCCTGCCAGCACCAGGTGCCAGAGTTATCCTTGGATGCAGGGCACCATATTCCATCCACCTCCCCTCTGGAGACCACAGAATCTTAGAATGGTTTGGACAGGAAGGGACTTTTAAAGCTCTTCTAGTCCAATCCACCTGCAGTCAGCAGGGACATCTTCATCTAGAGCAGGTTGCTCAGAGCCCTGTCCAACCTGACCTTGAATGGTTCCAGGGATGAGGCATCTACCACCTCTCTGGGCATCCTGGGCCAGTGTCTTACCACGCCAAGCATAAACAATTTCTTTCTCTCTAGTCTGAATTTCTTCTCTTTTAGTTTAAAACCATCACCCCTTGTCCTATCCAGCAGACCCTGCTAAAAAAGTCTGTCCTCATCTCTTACCGGCCCCTTTAAACTACTGAAAGGCCACAAGGTGGTCTTCCTGGAGCCTTCTCTTCTACAGGCTGAACCCCAACTCTCTCAGCCTGTCCTCTCTGCAGAGGGCTTCCAGCCCTTGCATCACATTTGTGGCCTCTGCTTTATCTGACAGGTCCATGTCTCTCCTGTGCTGAAGATCCCAGAGCTAGACCTAGCACCATGGGTGGGGGCTCACCAGAGATACTCACCCAGGAATGCCTCCTGCCTCCATCTTGTTGGCCACGGTGACATCGGTGGACCACACATCGTACTGCCAGCGCTTCTGGCCCAGCACACCCCCCAGGACCGTCCCACTGTGCACCCCCACCCGCATGTCCACCGCTGTCTTGGTCTTCTCCCGCACGTAGCTGAGGTGGGGGGAGGACATGGAGGATATCACAGAATCACAGAACAGGTCGGGTGTGAAGGGATGTCAGAGGTCACCTACTCCAAGCCCCTTGCAGACAGCAGGGACACCTTCAGCTAGAGCACGATGCTCAGGGGCCCATCCAACCTGACCTGGAATGATTCTAGGGATGGGGCATCTACCACCGTTCTGGGCAACCTGGGCCAGTGTCTCACCACCCTCAGTGTAAACAATTTCCTCCTCAGATCCAGTCTGAATCTCCCCACTCTTAGTTTAAAGCCACCACCCCTTGTCCTGTCACAACAGGCCCTGCTGAAAAACATTGTCCCCATCTTTCTTGAGAGCTGACTCCCAACTAGTCCACACTCCACACACAGCCCATCCCCATCCCAACACTCACACACACTCCCCATATTATTTACCACCCTTCCATATTTTAATACATTTTGCAGAGTCCAGACCTCCGAACCCCCGCATCCTGCACCCCATCCCACCAGGACCTCCTGCCCACCCTACTACCCTTCCTTGAGGACAAAGCCCTTACGAAATGGCCTCCACCATGGCCAACCCCATCATGATGGAGCAGACAGCATGGTCCTCCCGGTACTCGGGGAGCCCACAGATGCAGTAGTAGCAGTCTCCCAGGATCTTGATGCGCAGCTGATGGTATTTCTGGGGACAGGGGGTGGGGAGAGGGCACAGCATCAGCCCCATCCATCACCTGGGACTTCCCCCAGTTCCCTCCAGCCCTCTCGCAGGCTGCCCTTGACCGCGCGGAAGTCTCCCACACCTGGCAGACACACAAGTAATCAGATTTTCCATTCCCACCCTGCCTCCCTCGGGGGCTTGTCTGGCTGCATCCTGGATGGAGAGAGCCCTCTTGGCTCTAGGGCAGCCTCCCCCCCCGTTGCTTTCCCAGCTCTATTTTAGCATCTCAGGGCGTCTCCGGCATCCTGGAGCAATCCTATTTTAACCTCCTCATCCCATCCCAGGATGCAGCTTTTGGCTTGGGGCTAGAGCGGGGTGGTGGCTGAGGCCTGCCCCCCATGTGGCATGCCAGGCTGGGTGCTGCAGAGGCAAGAGAATGTCACTTACAGCTGCCAGCTTGTCAAAGCGGGCAAAGAGCTCGTTGAGGAGCTTCACCAGCTCCTGGGCACTGCAGGACGAGGAGAGCTGGGTGAAGCCCACGATGTCAGCGAAAAGGATGCTGCAGGCAGCAACAGGGAGCAGTTCAGCCCCAATGTGTTCCCCACCTTGGGTCCTCCTTTGGGGGACAGCTTTGCAAACCATGGCTGGAGCACAAGGGTGCCCCATACCTCAGTCTGGTTTGGAGCCATCTTCTGTCACTCTTTGCTTTAGAATCACAGAATCGTTTTGGTTGGAAGAGATCTTTGGGATCATCGAGTCCAACCCTCCAGCACTGCCAGGTGACCACAAAACCATGTCCACCAACACCTTCTAAATCCCTCCAGAGGTGGTGACTCCACCATTTCCCTGGGCACCCTTCTCCAAGGCTTGACAACCAAAAGCTTTAGCTGCAAACCACCCCAACCTCTCCCCTCTTCTCTAGCCAGGGCTGCCAAATACACTTTTCTGCCCAAAAGTCGGTGGTTCTTTCAGCCACCCAGCAATCAGCTGCTCCTACCTGACATTCTCGTGGCGGTACATGTACATGGTGTTAAACTGCTGCATCTCCTTCTGGCTCGGGTCCTTCTTCATGTCCTTCAGCATCTCATCAGCCACGTGCTTGGGCAGGATGGAGAGCATCAGCCGCTCCTGGGGACAGCAAGCAAGGAGGGAGGTTCAGCATAACACAAAGCTGAGGCTGTGCCCAGCGCAGCAACGCAGGGAGTGAAGCCGTGGTGCAAATTCACAGGCTGAGTGCCTGCTGCAAGCCAGCAGTGCAAAAGGCACAATCCAAATGCAAAGGCCTGGTGCTAATGCTGAGTGCCAGCACATGGCCCACCACTCCTTTTACTGTTTTCCTCCCTTTTTTCACATCACCAAGATTTTTGGATGTGGGGATTAATCCCACCTAGGGGAGAGTGGGAAGGTGGCATTTTTAATATCTTCATCTGGATGAGGGCATTGAGTCCACCACCAGCAAGTTTACAGACAACATCAAGCTGGGAGCACGTGTCGTTCTGTTACAGGGCAAGAGGGCTCTGCAGAGGGAGCCAGATGGATAGATGGGCACTGTCCAATGTCATGAGTTTTAACAAGTCCAGGTGCTGGGTTCTGCACTTTGGCCACAACAACCCCATGCAGCACTACAAGCTGGAGACAGAGTGGCTGGAGAGCAACCAGGCAGAGAGGGACTCTGGGGGTGCTGGTTGACAGCTGAACATGGGCCAGCAGTGTGCCCGGGTGGCCAAGGAGGCCAATGGCATCCTGGCCTATATCAGGAATAGTTTGACCATCAGGACCAGGGAAGTCATTCTGCCCCTGTACTCAGCACTGGTTAGGCCACACCTTGAGTACTGTGTCCAGTTCTGGGTCCCTCAACTCAAGATGTTGAGGCGCTTGAATGTGTCCAGAGAAGGGCACCAAGGCTGGTGAGGGGGCTGGAGCACAGCCCTGTGAGGAGGGGCTGAGGGAGTGCAGCCTGGAGAAGAGGAGGTTCAGGGGAGACCTCATTGCTGTCTACAACTACCTGAAAGGAGGTTGTAACCAGGTGGGGTTGGCCTCTTCTCCCAGGCACCCAGTGACAGAACAGGAGAACACAGCCTCAAGCTGGGCCAGGGCAGGTTCAGACTGGATGTAAGGAAGAAATTCTTCACAGAGTGATTGGCATTGGAATGAGCTGCTGGGGGAGGTGGTGGAGTCACCATCCCTGGAGGCGTTTAAAAGGAGACTGAATGAGGCACTTAGTGCTATGGTTTAGTTAATTAGGTGTTAGGTGATAGGTTGGACTCAATGACCCTTTTCCAACCTGGCTAATTCTGTGATTCTGTGATTTTTGGGCTGCTGCAGCCAGCAGTCTCCCTGTCCTTGGAGGCATGCAGGAGGGATAGTCTCATACAATTCTCTGGACACTGGATGAGATGCAAACTTTGCTTGTGCATCCCAGATCCTTTCTGCAGGATTAAGAATTAAAATTAATTGGGTTGGTCAAGCTTTCATTGGTCCTAACAAACCTGGGCCGTGGTGCTGGAAGCCACCTCAGGGTCTCCACCAATGCCTCCCAAAGTCCCAGCGTATCCTGCCCTGGCAGTGGGTCAGGGCTGGGTGTATGGACCTGAGTTAAACCATGCCAGGCAAGTTTTAGCAATCTAAAAGCATGTCAAGACTCTACAACCATGTGTAGGACTCAACCAAGGTTGCCCCAGGAGATCCAAGCCCAGTTGGGGACATCATATCTGTTGCCATCCCCACTCTCCTGCATCCCCAGAGCTGGAGAAGGCATAAACGTGCCTGGCTGTGCATGGAGACCTGCACTAACTGTAAGTAAGTGAGCTAATGAAGTGGTTTTTCCCCTGGGCTGCAGAGCCTCTGTGCACAGCCGTGGTGCACAGCCGTTGCTGGAGGAACGGCACCGTGGCCTCATCCCCACCCCTGGGGGCTGCTGGGGAGGCGCAGGGGAGCTCCCCAGCTCCTCTTGGCTCTGCTTGTGGGGCTGCAGGTTCAGCCACCACAGATGGCCTGGAGGGAGGAGGGCTGGGTCCAGCTGCCTGCCCCAAGCCAGTGAGCCTCTCATTACCAGCCTTCCCTGCAAGATCACAGGCTATTTTTAGCTCAGCTCCCTAAGGAACAGAACACATCTGACAGTAATTCCCCACATCCCTTCTTCTGCCCCTCTGGGGCCTCAGAGATGCTCTGACTCTGAGCATTCCCCAGCTCCAGAATTTCCCATCATCACCCAAAACCCCTCCCTGGACCTGAGTCCATATTAGGCATCAGAGCATCCACCCAGGTCTCACAGCAAAGAGGACTCTGGTGGCACTGGCCTGGCCCCACCACGTGTCTCTTGTTGCCATTGGGAGCAAATTGCTGGCAGCAGCTCAGCCAGATAAAAGATGGGAGATGGGGAGAGAGGCCCCAGAGAAGGTGCTAAAATTAGCCCAGCTGGACCATGGTTGGAGACAACAGGGTTTGAAACAGCTGCTTCCTACCACGATGCCTGGTCCCCTCTGACCTCTTCTCTGGCTGGGTCACCACAGCCTGGTGACAGCACAGCCACAGGGCTCTGTCACAGCTGGCATCACTCACAGGATGAGCAGAAAGCAGCTGTCTCTGCCTGCTGCCAGCTTTCCCTGCCATGAGACGGTCAGGGGGACTGATGGGAACATGCCATGTGGCCATACGTGGGGATGGAGATCTGCCATGGGACAGGGACATGCTGTGTGGCCCTGCCCAGGGACTCGCTGCGTGGCTGTGCCTGGGATGAGGCCATGCTGCGTGGGGATGGGGACCTGGGGTGTGGCTGTGCCCAGGGACACGCTGCATGGGGACCTGCCACACCAGTGTGTGCAGAGTTTGGGACCTGCCATCTGGCTGTGCTTAGGGACCTGCAATGTGACTGTGCATAGTGATGGGGACCTGCCACGTGGCCGTGCCTGGGGACCTGCTGTGTGGATGCATCTGGGAGCATGCCACGTGGTGGTACATAGGGATGGGAATCTGCTCCACAGCCAGGGACCGTCTGCGTGGCTATGCTCAGGCGTGATCACAGCTTGATGGTTGCCATGGCAGGAGCCAGGAGGTCCTGGAAGGGGATGGTCACACAGCGAGTTCCCAAACTGAGCACAGGGTGCAGGAGCACAGATGCATTTCCCACCTCAGGTCTTCCTGTGCCTGCCACCACCAGCCATGGTGGCACCATGTTGTGGATGCCTTATCCATGTTCCAAAGCAGCACTGGTGTCCTATCGCCCTCCTCTCTGTGTGTCCCCACACTGTCCCCTTGTCCTACCTGCTGCTGGCTCTGCTCCTCCAGGTTGAGCTTGACCTCGAGGGACTGGCGCGCTTCGAGGAAGGCTTTGCGGTGCTTGCGGTCGGCCATGTAGTAGGACATGGTGCCCACCGTGATGGAGCAAAGGTAGATGGCAACGTTGGACAGGATCTTTGGGGACAGAGAAAAGGAGATGAGGATGAGTGGAGGTAGAGAGGAAGCCCCGGGGACAGCGTCGGTGTCACCAAAAGGCCCTGTTTAGGCAGCTGAGCCCGACTGGTGAGAGAGGATAAAAGTGTTAGAGGAGGACATCAAAGACCCCAACCCGGGGAGAAATCCTTGTCACAACCACTGTTCCCTGCTCAGGTGGACTCATGGTGGCTCTGTCAAATGGGTCTGGAAAGGATCATGCCCTGAGCACCCCAGGAGACTTGTGGTCCCTGTGGGCTGCCTTGGCTTCGTTAAAACTTGCAGAGGTGTTTTGGAAAAAGGCAGCAGGTCGGCAGGGGCTGGGTGCAGCCCTGGGGAAGGCAAGTGGCACTCGGTGGCTCATGTGCCAGCCACTCCCTGCATCCCTGCTACGGCAATTGCACCTCTTTGTGCAGACAAAGGGAAGCAAAACACTGCTGAATCCCAATCCCCACACATTCACTCATGCTCCTGCCTCCCTGCATCCCTTTCGACGGCCAAAAATAAGGGAGGGAGCCTGCAGGACCAGAGAGGGATGCTTCTGCGTGCTGCTGGCTGTGACAGCCCACCCCTCTTTGGGGGCTCAAGGGAGTGGGACATAGAGGCTTGCTGCCTCATCCTGAAAGCTGGCCCTGTCCCATCCCGGGTAGGACATTGTCCCCATCAGCTGGATCTCATCTTCTTCAGCTGGGCTTCACCTCAACGGGCAGGACTCTGTTCCTGTGGGCAGGATCTGTTCCCATGGGCTGGACCCTGTCCCCACTAGCTAGACCTGTCTCATGGGCTAGGCTGTCCCCATGGGCAGGACCCTGTTTTCACAGGTTGGACTCTGTCCCTATGGGCTAAATCTTGTTCCCATGGGATGGCCCCCAATTCCAGGGGCTCAGTCTCATTCTCTGGGCTGGATCCAGTGCTCATGGGCTGGACTCTTTCCCATCCCACAGGCTGGACCCCAAGTTCCTGCAGCCCAGAAGGGAACAGCACATGTTTGCAGATGGGAGCAAAGAGCCCTTTGTGGAAAATATGATTGAGGGACATATGACTGTGGAAAGTATGAAAGAATTTGATTTGTTTAATCTAGAAAGGGGAAGAGCAATAAGAGGATATAACAGGTTTCAACTTTTCCAAAGGGGTGATGAGGACATGGTGATGTCCTCCCACCCCATGGGCCATTTGCTATATCACAGCCAACGTGGAGGAGACAGCAGAAAGCATATGGAGACATCCCCAGGCTTGTTTCCATCAGAGATGTGTCACTGCACTCAGCATCCTTCTGTTCCCCAGCTCCCCCTTACTGACCTTGTCCCCTCCCTAGTCCCCAGAGGAAAGCCCTAATGTGACCCTGCTCCCTAAGTGTCCTTGTCCTCAGAGTCTTTGCCACTCAAAAGCAGTGCACCTTGAGCAGCCTGGCATCATCATATGGAGGCAGAGAGGAGCTGCAAGCCCTTTCCATGCAGGGAGAAGCGGAGGCAGGGCTGGAACAGGCCACGTGCAGCAATAAATAAGCACAAGGCCCTGGCATGGGGGGCGGGTGCTGGGGTGGCACCATGCTGGGGTTAATAAAATGCCTTGCAGGCAAAGAAACTTCTTTGGGAGGTGGCTAATGAGCATGACTAGCAGGGGAGAGCACCTAGGACTCCCAGCTAGTATTCTAGGGCCAGATCCTTTCCCAGGACCCACAGCTGGAGCTGGGGATCCCCAGGAAGCTCCTGCACCCATGATGCAGCAGACAGCAAATGAAGAGCCATCTGGAGATGAGCACAGAGAAGAAACCCCCCAAAAAAGCAGCCACTTGCTATTTTTAACCAGCCTCTTGGGTTGTCATAACAACAGGCCACTCTAGGAGGGCTGGATGGGGTAACTCAGCACAGCTTGGCACTGCTTGGCACACTGTGGGCAAAGGAAAACCTGGGAACCCACTCACTCAGCACCACATGACACACCCACATTGCACACCAAGCGTCTTCTGCCTCCATCCCACAGGTGTGCAATGGGTGCTCAGCCCCAAGAACCTCCTTCAGTATGTGCCTATATGCCTTGAGCTGCAAAACACCTCCTAACACCCCAAAACTTGCACAGAAAGCCCTGATACAGAGGAGACCTCAGCAGGGTTGAGACCCTGCTCCCAGCACAGAGAAGACACATCAGTGGCACAGAGGAGACCCTGCTCTTAGCAAGGAGAAGATCCTGCTCCTGGCACAGTCACCAGTTGTTATTTGCAGTCAGTAATTTGAGGGCAGCGAGAGGAAGACACTTGCAGGAGTATGTGTGGCTGGTGGACCAAGTTTTATCTCTCCCTCCCTATCTGTGTCTTGCAGGAGAGGTCCTGGTGGGATGCAGGGGGACCAGGACTGTGTCATTGGCCAAGCCCAAGGATGCTTCACAAATGGTTTCCCAATAATCACAAAACCACAGAATACATCCAGTTGGAAGTGACCTCAAAGATCATCCAATCCAACCCTTGCCCCAGCACTGAAAGGTCAACACTAAACCATGTCCCTAAGAGCCAGATCCACAGGCTGCTTGAACACCTACAGGGATAGTGACTCCAGCACTGCCCTGGGAAGAATATTCCAATGTTTGGTAACCCCCTCTATGAAAAAATATTTCCTAGCACTCAGCTTGAACCTCCCCTGGAGCAGCTTGAAACCATTTCCTCTAGTCCTGTCTCTAGCCACCAAGAAGAGGCTGCCCCCTCCTCACTCCAACCTCCCTTCAGGTAGCTATAGAGAGTAAAGAGGTCTTCCCTCAGCCTCCTCTTCTCTAGACTGAAGAACCCCAGCTCCCTCAGAAGCTCCTCATAGGCCTTGTGCTCCAGGCCCATCGTGTGCCTCGCTGCCCCTTCTCTGGACATGCTCCAGCACCTCAATGTCCCCATTATAGTGAGGGGTCCAGAACTGAACACAGAATCATAGCAGATACAGCCTCAAACACCACCAACTCTCAACCCCCTTGCCATGATTCAGCCTTCGGGCTCCTCTTTAATGCCAACAGCCAGGCAGAAGCTGCCAGCGTCGTTTGTGAAGCTCCCCCTTTGAGCTGTGACGGCCCCGCTCCAGCGACATCCTCCGGTTCCTCCTATTAATAGCAGTGCCCTCGGGGAGCTGCACCAGCAGCTGTAAGAATAAAGCCTACGATGTTTATTTCTGGACACAATGTTCCTCCCTTTGCAGCAGGCATGCTGCGTTGCCAAGGTTTTACCGGCCCCGGCCTCTCCGTGCCACGCCAATGATTAACGTGGTGGCGGCGGCGGCGGCAGCCATCCTGAGGCTGGTGGCAGCAAGAGGTTCCCTTGGCTTTGGATCGGCCACGTGCAGCATTTGCATCCCACCGAAGGATGCAAATTCCTTCCCCAGGAAAACCTGGGGAAGCCGCTGCTGCAGCGGGATTTCTCCTGCCAGCAGGGTGCCTCTGGCTAGGCAGGGGTAAGAGGGCACCCAGGCTGCTGTCCCACTGCCCGGCTCCAGAAATGGCACCCCAAAAGTGCTTTTCTTTGGAAAATGCAGTCTGGCACCAGGAGATGTCCCATGCTGAGGGCTCGGCCCCAAACCAAGCACTCCAGAGACAGGGAAAACACAGCACCATTGGGTTTTTTGGAGGACAGGTTCCATTTTCCAAACTTCCAGTGTGCCCACAGGCTCAACACTCGCAAAAAGCAAATAAATATCCTGCCTGTCTCTTCCTACTTAGGCTGGAAGCAGCTGGAGGTCTCCCAGGACCTGACCCACAGCATCCTCTCGCACCATAGTGGGCCAAAGAAGATGCTTCTAGGAGGACTGTCAGCAGTCACCAGCACACAAGTTTTCAGACCCAGGGACTATTTCCCCACCTCAACCACGGAAAGGCTCCTAGGATTGATGGGTGGGTTGGCTAATGGGGACGTCAGTGGGAGGAAAGGGACTAGGCCATGATGTGAAACTCACTGATGTAGGGAATAAAACCAGTCCCTGGCTGCTCCAGGCAAGGAAATGCTAAGAATCTGATGGTCCAGGGATTGCTGTCCCCTTGCCTGACCCCTCTGCCCCTTCCTTCGCTGCACACATGAGTGGGTGGCTGGTCCTCAGGGTCACACTCATGCTTGAGGATGTTGTTTCTCCAGCTTTGCTGGGGCAGAAAATCACCCCAGGGAGTTCCCAGGCTCTGCCTCAGACACAGGGTTGGGTGGTGGGGGACTAAGCTGGGACCAAGTGGCTGCCTAGCAAATTCCTCCTGGGAAAGCTCCAGTGACTGTTTGCAAGCTCAGAAGCTGGCCCCTTGCCACATTTCCACTAAAAATGGTCATTTTGGACCCTTTTTGTAATTCAGAGGGAAATGGGCACGAGCAAGGTTGCCAGGCAGAGGAGCCCACAGCCCACTGTGCGTCAGTTTCCCCAGCTACCTAACTGCAGCCCAGGTGGCTCCTGGGGATGGACTCATGTTTGCAGGGTTACATCTGCCCATGGATGCGTACTCCTGCACACCCTTGCACCTAGTGTGGGTTGATCCCTGGATATGTTCTAGGGAGTCCCCAGCTCCCAGCAAACACCAAAGATTAGCATCAAAAGTCTGGATCAAACCCATTCCATAGGGATGGAGTCAACAGTAACTCATGGAAACACCAAACGAGGATGATTTGACTGTCAGGTCCCACCACCCTGTGTCCCCTCATACCTGTCTCAGCAGCACACCCTCGTCTAGGGCGTCCTGTCGCTGCTGGGCAACGGTGACACCGAGAACCAGGGTGTGAATGCCACAGGAGACGGCAGTGATGAGCACGATGGGGGCCAAGCGCAGTGGCAGGGTGATGAAGAAGGAGAAGACGAAGAAAGCCTGCCAGCCCACTGTGTCGCTGGCCTCGGGCGAGCGGGAAAAGTTGAGACCAAGGTAGCAGAAGATTTGGGCCAAGATGAGGACCCAGAGGACGTAAGGCAGGAACCTGCGGGCCACCCGCTCAGGGAGCAGCTTGTACTTGCAAAGGACAAAGAGCAGGATGTGGGCCACCAGCCCGGCCACTGCCGCCAGCACCGGAGCCAGCTTGTCAGCAGTGTAGACCACGGTGCACATGATGAGGACGTAGCAGTCAAAGAGAGCAGCGAAGACCACCAGCACCAGCAGGGTTTCGTGGCGTTGGCGACGGAAATAGGTCTGGTAGAGGTTCTCCAAGGACTCGGGAGCGAAGGTGAGGCGCATGAAGCGGGGGAGGCAGAGGCAGGGCCCCGAGCTGCGCACCGTCACCTCGTGGGTCCGACCCACGCCATGCTCGGGGTCCGATGGCAAGCTCACCGAGTAGTCGGCGGAGTACTCGGCCGAGTACTCGGGCTCGGAGAAAGCCCTGTTCCTGGGCATCGTGATGCCTCTGTCTGCCCCGACCCCGCAGAAACGCCGCGGTCCCCCGCGCCCCAGTGCTCACCACGGTGTTGCCCACAGCATCCCTGCCTCGCCACGAGGCCTGTCCCCTTCTCCCGCGGCCGTCACCCCAAGTCGCGCTGCGTGCCGCGGAGAAGTCGGAGGGTGACAGTTATAGACAGTGGCCGGCGGGGCGGTGGGGAGGCCGGGAGCGGAGCGATCCTGCTTCCCCGGCTCTCCTCCAGCCCTTGCGCACTGCCAGGTTGCAACCGAAGCGACGTGGAGCAGAAAGATGTCGCGATGCCTCCCTGCTCCTCCTTCGAGGGCAGCCGCTTTTGGGGAGCAAGCCTCACCGTTCCTCCTCTCTTTACCCTTCGCCGAGACGCTTCGTTTCACCGGGGATGGATGGATGGAAGGATGGACGGATGAATGGACGGAGAAAGGCTGGGAGGGGCCACGCCGGGAGCCCACCGGTTGCCGCAGCCCGAGTCCCGAAGCGATGCGCTCGTCCTCGCCCGATCGCTGCCAGCATCCTCCGGGCCTCCCCCGCTCCCTACGCCCGGGGCCGCCCCGTCCCGCCGCCCCCTCCGTCTCCACGGGGCCGGGGAGGCGGCGGAGGCGGCGGCTCCGGCCGCGGGACCATAGAAGCAGCTCCGGGTGCGTGTGTGTAATGAAGAGGGAAGGGAAGCGGGTAGGGCTTCCCCGGGGCCGGGGGCGGGTACCCACCGCCGGCTGTGCCGGTACCGGTGAGCCCCGGTGCGTCCCCGCCTTCCGTAACCCTCTCGGTGCCGGCTGTAAGGATGGGGAAAACGGGCGAGTGACCATACCCACTGTGCGCGGGGACTCTGTCCCAACTTGATCCCAATGCTGCTTCCCTGCTTCTCACTCAGCCCTCCCCCAGGTCGCAGAACCCGCAGAAGCCAGAGCTGCACCCCACTGGGACTTCCATTACCTTGGGTGGTGGCTTTAAACCAGAAGAGAGGAAATTTAGGCTGGATGTAAGGAACTTCTTACATTGAGAATGGTGAGACCTGGCCCAGGTTGCCCAGCAAGGTGGAAGATGCCTGACCCCTGGCACCACTGCAGGTCAGGTTGGACATGGCTTTGAACAACCTGCACTAGTTGAAGATGTCCTTGCTGACTGCAGGGAGAGTTGCATTAGATGACCTTTAAGGGTCCCTTCACATCCAAACCAGTCTTGAACCAACTGCCTGTGACCTCACTGGATACCAGGGACCCTAAGGGGAAGAGCAAGGGACCATCTGTACACCCCATGCACTCATAATCTGCTAGACCACCCTTCACCCAGCTCTATTCACCCCATAGCCCTCCCCAGGGTTAAAGCTACCTCAGAATACTCTCAGTGGAGAGCACAGAACCATGAGATGCTGCCCTGGTATATTCCTCTTTGCTTACACTGCCTAGCTCAGCTCCCACGACAACCAATACCACACTGAAACCTCTTCAGACAGGTCTTCCTCTTCCCTTGGTTTCAGCCACTACCTGCACCCCATTTACACCTGGAAAACTGGCTGCAGCTGAGAGCTGATGGAGATCATGCCTCAAGGAGCCCTTCCCGCTAGCTGGGAGAATCACACTTGGCCCTATGAAACCAATGCATGGCTGGAGGCACCACACTCCAGAATGTCCTCAGCCCAGGAGCTCCAAAGAGAGACAATCTTGGCCAATTTACTGAGGGAAGCAGCTGCTTCTGTGCAGTAATTAATATCAAATTGAAAGTGCCAAAGACACAGCTCCCTGCAGACTTTAAGTGTGCTCAGGGTCGTTCTTGACCTGCTGCAGCTGAAGGAAGCACAAGTGAGCAGGGTGCAGGCAGGGGCTTGGGCTGCCCAGCCTTATCCATGCCTTGGCCAGTCCTGGTCACCCACAGCTCAGTTCTGGGCCTGCCATGTGGAGCTTACATCAATCCAAGTGATAGGACAAGAGCAAAGAGCCTCAGGTTGTGCTAGGGGAGGTTTAGATTTGACATGAGGAACAATTTCTTCCCTGAAAGGGCTGCCATGCCCTGTCCCAGGAGTCACCATGCCTGGAGAGACTGCAAAGCCAAGTAGATGTGGTGCTGAGGGATGTGGTGTAGCAGTGACCTAGCAGTGCTGGGTCAATGGATGGACTCAATGATCTTAAATGTCTTTTCCAACCTAAATGATTCTATGGACAGGGCACCCCAGATGGGCCCTTGTTGGTAAGGTTAACTGGTCTGAAGGCCAGCAAACCTGGCCTGAGAGCAGCAAGAGGAGGTAGCACTGGTTTGTGCAGCAGGGGAGGGTTTGGTTCATTCCCTGGGCCTCGCCTGGGCACGTTATGGGTTGCACAAGCCTGGAGGCAGCAGCAAAGAGCAGACAGCAGCTGTCAGGCACAGAGCCAGACCAGAAATACTCCTATCCTCCCCACCTACCAGCTCTATCGAGTGCTGGCAGGCAGGGCAGTGCCTCAGGGCACACCAAGGGAGGTTTCCCTTCCCACAGATCTTCAGAGGTGGCACCTGGCTGCATTTCTGGTTGCTGAAGGGGATGTTGCTCTGTTTGGGATGTGAGCCTTACACCTTCAGCTGCAGGACTCACTCTTTATACAAAGGCAAGAGGACACAGGGCTCACATGCTAGAGACAAAGCCTGGGTAGAGGGAGCCCTGCTGGAGGGATCTGGAGCTTGGGGGCCTGATGGTGATGGCATGGAGGAAGCACACAACCAGGGCTGTTGGTGTGGAGGTGTGTGTGCATGGAGTAAGGTTGGAGCTACCTCTCTGTGTCCCCTGACCACACTACATCTCCACTGCTCCCTTGACCCCTTACCCAGTATTCATTCCTGAGGAGCTGATTCACTGCCTCCATCATCACACTGGAGGGCAGCTCTTCACCACCAGCCTTGGCCAGATCCAGCTTGGGAGGAGAGAAATGAGTCAAAGGGCAATTAAACATTAACAGCAGGCGGTCGTTGTGGGAGGACAGCTCACAGGGCCTCCTTTGTTCCAAAGGGGGTTTAATTTAGAAAAAGAACACAACTTAGAAGGTCACCAGTATCCTTGGATGTGACATGCGTGGGTAATCGTCTCCAAACATCTGGTCAGCTCCGTAAGCAGACAGGAGAAATCCCCAAGACCAGGGGCCAGAGTCAACCTAAGGAGCAAACAGGAGGGACGCAGCAGACCTGGAGAGCCCCTGAGCAGCAGGAACCAGGGAAGCCTTTCAACCACTCCAGGAACTTGATACCTTGCCCTCAAAGTGAAGAGCAGCATTCAGCAACAGGATTATTTACCCTCCTCCAGAAGTGGTTTTCTCCACCAGGTAAGTAGGGAAAGTGCCAGTGAACTTCATAGCATTATAAAGCCTGTGGGACAAGACCCCATTGGTGCAACTTCCCACAGCTTCAGTGCCTGATCTGCCCCAGCCCAGCTTCTCATACATGGAGGAGAGGAAAAATTGAGCTCTTTTAAACTCTTGTAGCAGCATCTCTCCATGGTTATTTCTACACTGGATTAGCACAAAAACCTGCTTTTGAGCAGAGCAGCTTTTTTTCTTCTTTTCAGCAACCCAGCACCAGAAACCAGAGTAAAAATCATACTGGCTTTTAAGTCCCTTCATGCTTGCTGCCAAAAAGGAGGGCAGACTGGAATCTACTGTTAGTTTATGATGTATTTTGAAAGAGAAATGTATAAAAGCTGCCCTGAAGTGAGAAAAAATAATATTGCACTGAACATTGGAGAAAAGTTTGGGACAGGATACCTGTGGGGTGAGGTACAGACACACATTCACACTTTCATTTCATAGTGTAATGTCTTGATCTTCCCAGCCAAGCTCACACAGCAGCAAAGAAAGAAAACTGAGTCCTGACCAAATCATGGAGCCCAAGGAACCTCTTGTTTGCTCTCCTCTTAGGAGTAGCCATCACAGCTCTGCTCTCCCTCACAAACATGACGGCCAGATCTGAAGCCTCTGAAGCCTCTGCAAGGGGTGGGGTGACCACGAATGCTTCCCCCTAAATCAACAAAAAGTATTCAAAGAAAAGAGCAGCTGACTAGGAGGGAGCAACCCATGGCACAATGAGCAACAGCAGTGGCATGTTGCTGCTGTGAGAGGAGATGGCTGGAGGAGAATGTGCCCTCTTTGCCATCCAAGAGCACAGTGGGGCCAAGAGCAGGGAGATTGCAGGCATCCACACAACTGTGGTGCATGTGAAGCTCAGCAGATGAGACTGGTCAGGGGAGGAAGGGCAGAGCCAACAGACAGTCATGAATTGCCTCCTCCTTGGAGGAGGCACCTTCCTCCTGCCTGCAGACAGCCAGGGCCACCCACACCCAAGGACAGCCGAGCAGTGGCACCTACCCAAAGCTCGTCTGCACAGCATGAGCAGAGGGACAGGAGAGAGCAAGCACGTGGCTTGAAGAACTGCAGCTTTAGGAGGTGGTGGCAGGAGATTGTACTGTGAGGAGAACATGGGTGCTGGAAGAGAGCCCTAGTCCTGCCAAAGAGGCTGTTCCTGGTACCACAACAGCTTGGGGACCAAGAGGAGGACGCCCTTGGAGCAGTTTCTGCCTGCACTGGTAACTCCAGTTACCACCAGAGCAAGTTTCTCCCTGGTAATTCCCAGGAGGTGTAACACAGCCAGGACAGGTGAGGACCTCACTGCTTTCGGAGCTTACACCAACCACTGACCTAGGACCAGGGATGCAGGGAGGGTTCTGGGGTCCCTCTCCCCTCCTCTCCTCAGCACTCATGCCTCCTTTCCAGCATACCAAAAGTGCACTAGGTCAGACTCAGTTCTGCTCCCATGGTGTCCCATGCCAGTGTGAGGAGGAGAGGGAGCAAGCTGGGAGAGGGGAAGGTTTCCAGCTCTGAATGGCTCTGTTCCTACTTGATGTTCTTGAGAAGCGCGGTGCGGGCATTCACTACGGCTTTGAAGGCGTCCTCGCTGCCGGGAGCCACGCACTTATCCGGGTGGAGCAGCACGGCCAGCTTCCGATAGGCTTTGTTCACTTCGTCCCTAGGAGACAGGAAAAGAGGGAGGGGACCCGGGTGACACACGGCCCGGCTCAGCCCCGTGGCACAGCACAGCACAGCAGGACCAAGAGCTCCCTCTGTGGTCAACAGCCCTACCTAGACACTTTTGAACTCTGCCCTGACAAGGACCTTCAGGCTTCAGAGGGGATGCTGTGAAAGAAGAGCTGAGGAATAGCACACAGAAGGAACTTCTTTGCTGTAAGGGTGCCGGAGCCCTGGACCAGGCTGCCCAGAGAGTGGAGTCTTCTTCTCTGGAGAGATTCCAAACCCATTTGGATGTGATCCTGGGGAATCTGCTCTGGGTGACCCTGCTTTAGCAGAGGGTTTGGACTTGATGATTTCCAGAAGTCCCTTCAAACTCCTGCTATGCTGGGGAGTACAGCATGAGCAAAGGAGGAGGAGAACCTCTCCTGGGGCAGACAGACCCTCCCCATCACAGTACTGTGCTGGCATTTCATAGAATAATAGAATCAAAGAAGAGTGGAAAATAAGAAGATGGAAAAACGTTTGTCAAGTCCAACCACTAACCCAGCACTGCCAGGTCACCAATAAGCCATGTACCATTTCTACATTGCTTTGCAATCCCTCCAGGGATTCATCACTGCCCTGGGCAGCCTGGGCAACCTTTTCAGGTGAAGAAATAGTTCCTCGTGTCCAACTTAAATCTCCTCTGGTGCAACTTGAGACCATTTCCTCTTGTCCCATTTGTTTCCTCCTTGAGAGAAGAGACCAACCTCCACCTAGTTCCAACCTCCTTTAAGGGAGTTGTAGAGAGCAAGAAGGCCTCCCCTGAGTTTTCTTCTCTCCAGGGTAAACAATCCCAGTTCCCTCAGCTGCTCCTCATGAGAGCAGCTCTAGACCCTTCACCAGCTTTGCTGCTCTTCTTTGGATGTGCTCTAGCACCTCAATGTCCTTTTTGGAGTGAGAGGCCCTAAACTGAACCTAGTATCAAAGTGCAGCGTCACTGGTGGCCAGTACATGGGAACAATCCCTGCCCTAAGTCCTGCTGCCCACGCTGTTGCTGATCCAAACTAGGATGTTGTTAGACTTCTTGGCCACCTGGGCACACTGCTGGCTCATCTTCAGTTTGCTCCCATCATGCCAAACACGTGCCCAAGCCACGTGCTGTGGTGTGCTGAGCCTATGGCACCAGGAGAGCAGAAAGCTGGGAGACAGCGTGGGGGCACACGCGCCCTGACTCAGCTTGGCATCGAACCACCCACACACTCCAGGAGAAGGCACTGCATGCTGCTGCAGCCCTTTAAGCCTTGGGTGTCTGATCCAAGACAGACATTTAGGCTCCTGCTGCAGGCTGTGGAGAGAGGGTAGCACTTCCTGAGGGTTCATGTTGGTGATCACAGCACAAAATGCCCTGCAGAGCTGCTGATCACTCCCCTATGGAAGAGAGGGTGCTGGAGGAAGGGTTAAGCTCAACACCTATACTTCAGAGAGCTACCAGGAGCATGTATGAGACCTAAACGACATGTTATCCAAAAATCCACTCTCTAGCTCCTCCATGAGGAGCACACAAGGGTGGTTCTTGTGTTCTGGAGAGAAGAAATCAAGGCATTGTCTCTGTTGTGACAGGGCAAGGGGTGACAGTTTTAAACTTAAAGAGGGGAGATTTAAACTGAAAAAAAGGAAGGATTTTTTTTTTTTTTAAATGCTGAGAGTGGTGAGACTCTGGCCTAGGTTAGACAGAGAGGTGGTAGAGGCTCTATCCCTCAAATTATTCCAGGTCAGGTTGGACGGTGCTCAGAGCCCCATTCGACTGCTCTAGTTGAAGAAGTCCCTGCTGACTGCAGCTAGATGACCTTTAAAAGTTCCTTCCCACCCAAACCATTCCGTGATTCGATGTCCACCATTCCCCCTTGCCTCTAGCCTGGTTTCTCTGTTAAAAGAGGAAATTTGGTGTTCAGAACCAAGGGTTTCTTTTGCTTTCTCTCCATTTTCTGGTTAGATGCTTGTGCCCAGCTGCTGTATAAACCAAGGTGAGTTTACCAGCAGGCAGGTCACTAAAGGATCACAAATGCCACCAGCCTGCTGGGTCGGAAAGATAAGGAACAGCCAGACAAATGCTGAAATCTCCCTCACCTCGTGGCTCCAGGTTTGACTCCCAGCATGTCCCAGCTGTCCTTGCTGTTGCGGATCCTGCGGATGGCATCTGCCTGCTCTTTGGTGAAGCCAACACCCATGCTGGAGGGAGGCCGCTTCCCACCGTTGTCACACAGGTCAATGATGGCAGAGTAGAAAGTCTGTGGACACAGGGAGGAGTTAGCAGAAAGGAATGGCCCCCAAAAGTGGTGGCCATGCAGAGGACATCGCACTACTCTCACTGGCTGTGTGCTCATCTTACAGGGAAGCATTTGGACAACTGATGAATGTTTACGTCCCTCTACCAGGGCTGTGGTGGGACTGCCATACCTCAGCCTGGGGAGATCCAGGCCCTGCAAGGACTGTGGGATAGACTGAGGAGGAGGCTAGGTCCCATATTTATCTCAAATCTGCTTCAGCTAAGTGCTAGACCTCCATAGATGACAGCAGATTTGCTTCACATTCCCAGTGCAGCAAGAGGGATCATCATCTCTAAGCAATACTATGGGCCAGCTCAGGATGGAGAGGACCAACACAGACCCTAGGCCAAACACCTACAGCTTCTTCAGGGCAAGGTCTCACTGAGCAGGGGATCAACAGGTTTTATGGGATCCAGGCAGTTCAGGGGATGTCCTACCATCAGACCCTGGCTGTCTGTGCCTGCCCCTCTTTGTTACAGGCCCCACCTGGAACATCTCGTTGATGCCTTCTCCTGTCTGTGCCGAGGTCTCAAAGTACAGGAACCCGCGGCTCTCTGCCCACAGCCGCCCCTCGCTCTCGTCCACGCTGCGGTGCTTGCTGCAGTCGATCTGGACAGGGGGAAATGGCAGAGGTCAGAGCCCAGCCAGGACACACATCTGCATCTTAGAAAGGCTTCCCTGCAACCTAACAGCAATTCACAGGAGAGTTTAACAATTGGAAAAGACATTGAAGATCAACAAGACCAACTAATAACCCAGCACTGCCACGTCGCCACTAAATCATGTCGTGCAGCACCACAGCTACACAGCTTTTAAATCCCTTCAGGAGTGGGGACTCCATCACTGTCCTGAGCAGCCTGTTCCAATCTAAACCTCCCCTGGTGCAAGTTGATGCCATTTCCTCTTGTCCTGTTGCTTGCTCCTTGGGAGACCAACTCCCACCTCGTTCTAACCTCCTTTCAGGGAGTTGTAGAGAGTGTGAAGGTCCTCCCTGAGCCTCCTTTTCTCCAGGCTGAACAACCCCAGTTGCCTCAGCTGCTCCTCACGAGACCTGTGCTCTAGACTCTTTGACAGCTTTGTTGCTCTACTCAGGACATGTTCCAGCAGCAGAGTTTCCCGTGCTGCAGCTAAAGCTCAACAGCTTAGGCACTTGCTGGGAGCACAATGAGCCCTGAAGGCTGGAGATAAGATCCCGTGACAGCCCACCTTGTTTGCACAGACAACAAAGACAATGTTCTCCATGTTCCCATGTGGGCCCAGCTCCTGCTTCATCTCAGCCAGCCACGCATCCAGTGCGTCAAAAGACTCCTTCTGTCCAACATCGTAGACCAGGATGACTCCCTGCGTGTCCTTGTAAAATTCATTCCTCACCTGTGGGAGACAAAGGCAGGGGACTGGCATTAGTGGCAGCCAGGCCAAGAGTACATGTCCTGGAAGGTTTGGAGGATCATCACTTAGCTGGCACCCATTAGACTTTGCGATAACAAACTTATCTCCACACAAACAGAAGATCACAGGGAGGAAAAACAAAAAAAAAAAGACATACAGTGGAACTTGTCCTCATTTATTTCCCCAGGGAAGTCATGGAGTCCCCAGTATTGCACACTTACAAGTCAGCTAGCCAAGAAAGGTTAAACTAAATGATCTTTCAGGTCACTTCCAACCTGGTACTTTGAAGTAAAACCCAAGTCAAGACTTGTAGTTCTTCCCACAAGGGCCAGTAATATTGAAATATTTGTCCCTAAAACTTCAGAGCATGCAACAAGGAACTGCTGAGAACAAAAGGGAGGGAAGGGAGGCTTATGAGAGACCAGGTAAATTATAATCAACAGCAAGGCAGCCATCTGGCCAGTAGAAACCATTCCCTTCCTCACTGCTGTGTCACTCTTCAGCCCTGTTTGTAAGGATCATTCTAATATTTAGAAGGGAATGGAACATCTCAGTTAGAGAAGACCTATAATGACCACCTAGCCCAACTGCAAGTGTTTGACAGCACTTTGGTCACGGATTAGGATGCCATCATGCCACAAACATCCAAAGCAAGCTCCAGAAATCTCCCAATTTCAGCAAATTTAACCTCAAGATGGGCAGATACCTAAGTACAAGGAAACCCTTGGAAATATGGCAACAAGTGTGGTAGCTTGAAAAAGCTAAACCTTACAGTTGTGGTATATAAGTAAGTTTTTGGGTTAGTCTTTCACACAGGGTCCCAGCAGGGTGGGGGTTGGAAGGAACCTCTGGAGATCATCTAGTCCAACCTTCCTGTTAAAGCAGAGTCACCAACAGTGCACTGCCCAGGATGGTGCTCAGGTGAGTTTCGATTTTTTCCAGAGAGGGAGACTCCACAACCTCTCTGCACAACTTGGTTGAGGGCTCAGGCACCCTCACACATAAGAGGTTTTTCCCTCTTGTTCAGATGGAGCCTCCTGGGCTCTAGTTTGTACCTATTATTCCTTGTCTTGTTACTGAACACCATGGAATAGAGTCTAGCCCCATCCTGCTGACCACCCTCCCTTTAGATCCCATCTCAGTCTTCTCCAGGCTGAACAGCCCCAGGTCTCTCAGCCTTTCCCCATCACAGGCATGCTCCAGTCCCTTCAGCACCCTCATAGCCTCCTCTGGGCTCTCCAGCAGTTCCTTGCCTCTCTTACACTGGTATTTCCAAGTTCTTTGTGGTTTTACAAGTTCTACTTTTAAAAACTTCACTTTTCTTCTCTGGATCAGCCAGAGAGACCAAGATGAGACCCCTGGTGATGTCTGCACCAGTGTTGGCTGTTTCTGTTTGTGTCAACCTGGGCAGCCAGCTGAATGCATGTGTGTGTGTCTTACATAGGTGTTGCCAGAATCACAGAATCATTTCGGCTGCAAAAGACCTTTAAGATCATTGAGTCTAACTGTTAAGCCAGCACTGACAGGTCACCACTAAACCATGTCTCTCAGCACCACAACTCCACAGCTTTTAAATCCCTCCATGGATGGAGACTCCACCACTGCTCTGGGCAGCCCATTCCAGGCCTTGATAAACCTTTTGAGGAAGAAACTTCCTCATATCCAGTCTAAACCTCCCCTGGTGCAAATTGAGGCCATTTTCTCTTGCATTATTGCTTGCTCCTTGGGAGAAGAGAATGACTCTCACTTCACTCCAACCTCCTTTTAAGGAGTTAAAGAGAGCAAGCAGGTCTCCTCTCAGCCTCTTTTTCTCCAAGCTAAACAACCCCAGTTCCCTCAGCTGCTCCTCCTAAGACTTGTGTTCTAGACCCTTCGTCAGCTTCATTGCTCTTCCTTGGATATGCTCTGGAACCTAAATGTCCATGATCAAGTGAAGGGCCCAAAGCAGAACTCAGTATTCAAAGGTGTGGCCTACTAAGCCTCAATAAAGGTTGGACCTTGGATAGAGCTTGGGCAACCTTACCTCCATCATGCTCCTAGATTTAGCAGCCCCTAGCAGCAGAGAGTCACTGCTGACAGTGCTGGTCTGCATTAGTTGTCCATGACAGAGAAGAAGAGGGTAGATGGCAACAGAAGAAGCTCCTGAGAAACGTATTTTCAAGTTTTCTACCCCTAAACCCTTTTTCAGGCAGTGCTGATGGGTGCCAAATGCTTTTGAGATGGGCTGGCTGCGGGCGGCTCTGTGGCATGGGTCTGCCTTACCTCGTAGAAGTACGGGTGCCCTGCCATGTCAAAAATGTTCACCTTGATCTCTCGGTCTCTCACCTGCACTCTGAAAGAGAAGATGGAAATGCTTGATAGGGACAGCACAAGGGTTGATAGTTTTAAACTTAAAGAGGAGAGATTTAGGTTAGGTATGAGGAAGACTTTTTTACAATGAAGGATGGCAAGACCTTGGCGCAGGTTGCTCAGAGCGGTGGTAGAAGCCCCATATCCCTGGAACCATTTCAGGTCAGGCTGGACTGGGTTCTGAACAACATGATCTGTTGAAGATGTCCCTGCTGAGTGCAAGAGGTTGGACTAGATAACCTTTAAAGGTCCCTTCCAACATAAAGCATTCTATGTTTCTGACTTGGTGCTCGAGAAGGCTCTTCCTCAGGTCTCACACTGGCTGTGTACCTGCAGGAACACCCCAGCCCTCTCCAGAGAAGCAGTTGGCTGATCAGAGACAGAAAAAAGTCAGATGGAAGTTCTAAGCATCAGGGTTTAATGGCCAGAAAAGCAGCCCTAGAGCCAGTAAGACATGGAGGATAGATACCACCAGCTCTGGATGCAACATGATAGGTTAAGACAAGGAGGACAGATACCACCGGCTCTGGATGTAACACAACAGGCTAATCATCCCAGAATTGTTTCATTTGGAAAAGACCTAAAGATCATTGAGTCCAACCATTAACTCAGCACTGACAGGTCACTGCTAAACCATGTCCCTCAACACATCTAATCTACACAGCTTTTCAACCATTCCAGGGACAGGGACTCAGCCATTAATTATGCAGATTAACTTATTAAAGCAGACATTATGCCACAGAAACTGAACAGTCTTAGCAGAGCAGTGCCCACCTGGCTCATTGTAGTCACTCAGGAGCAGTGGGACAGCCCCAGTGCACCTCTTCCCCTGTGGAAACCAGCGGCCAGCATGGCATACACTTTGCCCAGGCACTGGCAGATCCACACCTGATGTCTGTCTGCAGGCACGTGACCCATCCCACCCTCCTGCTACTTGCAGCTCCTCAGCCAAAGTACTTACTTTGTGACGCCGTAGTCGATGCCAATAGTGGCCAAGTATTTGGGCACAAACCTCTTCTCGCAGTAACGCTTTATAATGCAGCTCTGGGAGAAAGGAAAAGGGAGTCTCAGCAGTATGCCATCATACACCATCATATTTACATTCACAGGGAACTCAGCAACAAACCTGCAAACAGCTGGATGGCTACAGAGACACCGGCACTGCCCCAAGTCACTAAACTAGCTAATTCACCCACATCTCAGCCCCTAGGTGTCAATTATTCCTCATCTGTTTGGAGACTGCCAAGAAACTCTGATTTATTCTCCTACACAAAATCTCCAGCCTGGAGGAGCTGCATGCTCAGGGGCTTCTGGGCAGTCTGCTCTCCAAAAGCCACGAGGTAGTACATTTTGACAACCTGAGAAGCACATTCAGGGTCACACCAGGTCCTTCCAGCCCCATTTCTGCCTCTGACTGGCAGAGAAAACCGTTTAGGGAGAGCAGAGGAGTTGGCTATCAGCTGTTGAGAAAGAAAGGCCAGAAAGATAAATGTCACCTGCCACCTCTTCACCCACTCGCTCTGTTCTGCAAGACCCTGCTGGATTTTCTTCCCATCAGTGAAGCATTTGTCTGCCACAAGGGAGTCCTCCTGCTGTCAGCAGTTTACCAGGACTACATTTATTCAGGGAAAATAAAAAAAAGGTTGGCTTGCAGCCCAGAAGTCAACTGTTTCCTGGGTTGCATCTCCAGCAGTGTGGGCAGCAGGTTAAGGGAGGTGATTCTGCCCCTCTTTTCCACACTGGCGAGATCCCACCTGCAGTGCTGCATCCAGCTCTGGAGCTCTCATCTCACTAGAGACATGGACCTGTTGGGGCAGGTCCAGAGGAGGCCACAAAAACAATGTGAGGGCTGGAACCTTGTTCTCGTGAGGACAGGCTGAGAGAGTTGAGGTTATTCAGCCTGGAAAACTCTCTGGGGAGACCTTCTTGAAGCCTTTCAGTAGTTAAAAGGGGTCTAGAAGAAAGCTGAAGAGGGACTTTTTACAAGAGGTGATGGCTCTGAACTGAAAGAGGGAAGGTTTAGATTAAATACAAGGAAGAGATTCTCTTCTGTGAGGTCAGGGTGATCCTTGCCCAGGTTACTCAGAGAAGTGGCAGATGTCCCATCCCTGGCATCATTCTAGGTCAGGCTGGACCAAGGTTCTGAGTAACCTGCTCTAGTTGAAGATGTCCTTGCTGACTGCAGAGAGTTTGGACTTGATGACCTTTAAAGGTCCTCTCCTAACCAAACCATTTTATGATTCTATTAAAACAAAGGCAGCACTTCAGAACAGAACGTGCCTGGGAGAATCATGGTATCAACCAGGTTGGAAGAGACCTCCGAGATCATCCAGTCCAACCTATCGCCCAGCTCTATCCAATCAACTAGATCATGGCACTAAGTGCCCCATCCAGTCTTTTCTTGAACATCTCCAGGGACAGCAACTCCACCACCTCCCTGGGCAGCCCATTCCAATGCCAATCACTCGCTCTGTCAAGAACTTCCTCCTAATATCCAGCCTAGATCTCACCTGGCACAACTTGAGACTGTGTCCCCTTGTTCTGTTGCTGGTTGCCTGGGAGAAGAGACCAACCCCACCTGGCTACAACCTCCTTTCAGGTAGTTGTAGACAGCAATGAGGTCTCCCCTGAGCCTCCTCTTCTCCAGGCTAAACAACCCCAGCTGCCTCAGCCTCTCCTCACAGAGCCGTGCTCCAGGCCCCTCGCCAGCTTTGTTGCCCTTCTCTGGACACATTCCAGTACCTCAACATCTCTCTTGAATTGAGGGGCCCAGAACTGGATGCAGTACTCAAGGTATGGCCTAACCAGTGCTGAGTACAGGGGCAGAATGACTTCCCTGGTCCTGCTGGTCAAACTACTCCTGATACAGGCCAGGATGCCATTGGCCTTCTTGGCCACCTGGGCACACTGCTGGCTCATGTTCAGCCTACTATCAACCAGCACCCCTAGGACCCTTTCTGCCTGGTTGCTCTCCAGCCACTCTGTCCCCAGCTTGTAGCACTGTTTGGGATTCTTGTGGCCAAAGTGTAGAACCCTGCACTTAGCCTCGTTAAATCTCACCTTACTGGCCTCTGCCCACCCATCCAGCCTCTCACGATCTCTCTGCAGAGCCCTCCTAACCTCCAACAGATCGACACCTGCTTGTAACTTGGTGTCATCTGCAAACTTGCTGATGGTGGACTCAATCCTCTCGTCCAGATTATCAATAAAGATATTGAACAGAAGAAATAACACCTCAGAGAAGAGCTGGGTCACTCGCCACAGCAGGAAGATAGAAGGCTCCTGAGGAATCCCTGACTAAAAAACTGAGGAGGGGTGCAATCCTCCCAGCAACCTCCGAGTGTCCTGGAGGAAGGCACACTAATGGCTGGATCCAGTCTGCCTTCAGGCGCCGCACTACAGCATCTATAGCTGCAGCACAGTCCTGTAGTCTGCCCTGGGGGAAGTGGACACCGGAACTTGGGGTTCGTGAGCCGCCGGATCACGAAGGAACTCGCCCTACAGACAGAGGCAACACTCGGGGGGCGGTAGGCCTGTAGAGCAGGCTGGGCGCTTCACACAGCCCACTCGTGCCGGGGCGGAGAGGCGACAAGAGGCAGAGAGAGCTCCGCACCAGGTATGAAGATGCCAAGCAATAGAAACCACGGCCAGCGCCATGACACCCACAGCCAGCTGGATGCCACAAAACTCCACCCCCTCCATGCCGCGCAGCCAATGAAAACTGGCGGAGAGG